>VDFB02099991.1:0-26815 GCA_007258455.2 Sequoia sempervirens | reverse complement strand
GAAATTACCTAGTTTTAAAAATCAAAATGATTTGTTCGATTTCAATTTAGGGTTTTAACAATTTTTTTGTTCCAATTCAATTTAGGGTTTCAATTTCTAAGCAATTTTTTTGTTTAAGTTCAAACTAAGGTTTTCAAATTCATTTTTTTTCATTTGATTTGAATTCGGGGTTTCAAAAAGCTTGATTAGGGTTTCTCAATGCAATTTTTTATTTCATTTCAATTTCTAGGGCTTTGAAATGCAATTCTTTTTGTTTCGTTTCAATTAGGGTTTCAAATTCAATTTATTTTGGTTTAATTGAATAATTTAGGTTTCAAAAGTTAAATTTTCTTTGTCAAACACAACTCAAGGTTCATTTTTTCATTTCCATTAAAAAATATTTAGGTTTCATTGCATTTTTTCATCTATTTTTACAATTAATCATTTCTACTATAACAAGAAAAAAAAAATGCTCAAAACGTGAAATAAATTAAAAAAAATGCTAAATTCACTTATTTTCTTCACAAATTCAATAAAAAATGCAAAAATGCAAAAAAAGGGGGCATGGGCGGGTACTTGGAGCTATTTGTGGAGGTCCTTGTCACTTGTACTCAGGATCTCGTGCACTGCAAAATGAACTCTGCTTGTTTTTAAAAAAATAAATAGCATTATATAATGAGATCTTGATTTCTACAAAACGGGATCCCAATTTTTATAAATCGGGATCCTGTTTCATAGTAATCAAGATCCTATTCCTTGTAAATGTTGATTTGAGATCCTTTAGGAAATGGGATCCCAATTTTAAAAAAGTGGGATCTCGTTTTGTATTTAGGCTCGGGATCTCAAAGCTAAATGGGATACCGATTTTTAAAAATCGAGATCCCATTTATTAAAATTGGGATCCCATTTTTGCAAAGCCAATTTCAATTTTATGGCCAAGGAAAAAAATTCCACATTTCGTGGACTCAACTTTGTGCACTTACCCCCTAATAAATGCAAAGTGTTGGAAAACACAGTGATGTATGCAAAAACACCTAAGAATGCAAATAAATGAGGACATAATTAAACAAAACTAGAGAGGTGCATCTAGAATCTAAAGTTTGATGCAAAGAGGCTCTAGAATCCTGTAGAGTTGACTAGAAATGTTGACTAGGACACTTACACCAAGCTAGGCGACTTAGTCCAATTTCGGGGAAAATCTACTGAAATAGGAATCTACCAAATGCGTTCTCAAAAATGTAAAAATAAATTTTTAGGCTTGGTAGTGGGACTAATTCACCATAGATTGGTGAATTAGTCCACTTGGGAATTTCTAAATTTTTGGAACAAGATTTTGTAGCTTTCAATCTGCACTTCCTTTTCTAGCAGGTGTCTAATCTAGATTCTATAAAAAATGAGGTGAAAGAGATCTCCATGCATCAATTAGGGATTTGTTGACTTTAATGACTTTGATAGATGTAAAACACCTTTTTAACACTTTCCTCTTTGACAAATTTGCATACAAGACCTGCAAACACACATGCAAAGAGGGATTAAAGGGGTTAAGGGTTAGAGTATAGGGGTTTGCCTTGGTCAAACCTCAATTTGGTAATCAAACCCTATGGAATGAAATGAAATAAGGAGAGAACAATAAATAAACAACATATAATGTCATAAACTTACCAAACCCTTGATGTATAAATCTAAAGATATGCAATGAATTACTCCAATGGATGACTTCATGATACTTAGAGTGCTTGAATACTTAAGAATGATTAAGTGAATGAATGCTTGAATGTTGGATGAATTAGGTGTAAAATGAGAGGAAAAACCATTTATTTATACTTGATTTTCCATTATTTCCTGAAAATAACATATCAAAGGCCGACCTCAAGGGTAAGAGAATACAATCCCACAAAGAAATTAAGATTATTTTAATTTTTATGCCTAGTGGGACTAAGTCATCCTAGGTGGCGACTTGGTCCCACTAGGGCAATTTTACTAGATTTCAAAAATTAAAGTGCATTAAATAAGGTCTAACGGGAATATCCTAAAAAATACACTTAAGTAGGGTTGAAAAGTGTATAAAGGGATCATTTAAACATGAAAAAGGGTTGAATTAGTGATGACAAGTCTAGAAAAGCATGAGAGTTTGTTACAACTCTTTACAACACTTTGAAATGAGACTTGGTAAGTGATAAAAATAAGTTAGGAGAATTATAATGAAAGGGTCCTAGAAAAGTGTGAAAGTGGGTTACAACACTTTTACAAGACATCCTAGAAGTCTTATTGATTCTCAAGGGTCCAAGACCTAATATGAATGTGTTGGCCACATCACAACATTAAATCTAAGCAAAATCAAGCCAAGGTCCATAAGAAAGACTCAAGTGAGCATAAAAATGTCCAACTATACATTTTTTGGTGACACAATATAAGAATTTGAATTTGTGTCATTATGGGTGCCACTTTTGGAACATCGATTTGGTACATGCTTTATGGAACTACTCTTGGTTTGGGGTTTACTTTTTTTTTTTATAAATTGGGTTCTTGGGGCAGGGTATACATAGTTGATTTATTGTATTTTTATCCTACTAGAATTACATCAAAATTATATGCCGATGATAATCTTGTAAGAGGTATAGCCTCCTTATTGTTTTGCAACCATGGTTGTTGTTGGATAATATAAATTTTTTCTCTTTTAGAGTGTGGAATTTTTTTACTAAAAAGGTATTACCCACATAAACTTCTATGTTATAATTTACTTGTTTATATTTATATAAATTTTCTTTACTTCTAATTGATAATATCATAAAATCTACACGATACTCTTCTGTAATAGTGTAGTAAGTTTATCTACATAGATTTCATCCTTTCATTTGGTATTAAAACTTGACCACCTCAAATTCTAGTTTTTGGGTAGGCAATTTTTTATACTAGTCCTTATTTGAGTGGAAGCTTTGTATGGATGGATGTTCTTGATATTATTGCAAAAGGCTATGACAAACTATTAAGAATAAAATTGGTGTTCTCTAGCACTAATTTTTAGCTGTAAAAACTTAAAATAGAAGATATGATCATAGACAAAGATATGGTTTATAGTATTTTAAAGCTTATTTATTATAATGAATCAATAAGACTAGGAATTGATATATAGAAAGGTGAAAAGTTTTATAAAAAAATTCTTAGAAAATTTAGTGTTGCTAGATTTTCATAAAGAGACCACTCCAATAAATCTTTGGAAGAATGTTTTAGGGATTTATCTAGAAAAATCCTACTAAATAGTCTCTTCATGACAAAGAAATTGCATACCCTCAATATATAGGATGGTGGATTTGTAGCCAATCAAATGATTTCCTTCATTATCATAGTTACGAATTTGAACTCTATGGAAACAAAAATGGAGGATCATTGCATGATTTCGTTGTGTTCTTTGTTAGACTCATGGGACTAACTTAGTGGAATACAAAGGTAGTTACATACATTTATTAATAATAGATATAGTATAATATCACCTTATATTTATAATATTTAATGCATTATAAAGAATTAAAACATAAATACAAGGTTCATAATTATAACAAGATACAAATTTAAATTTTAAAAATTCAAGATTAAATAAAGATAATATGTTTGTTTTAAATTTTAAATATAATATATTGGTTCATAATGATTTTAAGATATGATATAGTAATATTAATTTTTAAAATTATGTAAATGTTAATATATTGATTTTATAATTGTTTATTTTATATTTATAAAATAATATTATCTAAATAAATTATAAAACATTTAATAAAGAATTTTCTTTAAAAAATATTATTAATTATCATTAAAATAATTTATATAAAAATATAAATTTTCAATTAACACTATAAATTATTTTTAATTTTTGTATTAATAAAATTATTAAAATATATAAATGGTTTGTAAAGATACATTTTTATAAAGTAAAAACTAATATTAGTAATATATTAGAAAATTAAAATACAAATTAAACATTATAAAATTAATCATGATAAGATATGACACATTAATATCAATTATTACAATTATGTAAAATGTAATATATTGATTTTATAATTGTACATTTTAGATTTATAAAATAATACTATATCAATATATTATTAAAAATTTAATGAAGAATGTTTTTTAGAATAAATTTATTAATTATCATCAATGTTGTTTTAATGTGAAAATATTAATTTTTATTTAATAATTAAAATATAAATTTTGGTATATAGGTTACCAAAAGTTTTAAGTTTGTTTAAACTAAATTAATAAAATAATTTCTTGTAAAAAAATAATAGTTCACCTTTATTATTTAATTTATATATGTATAGCTTAACTTATAAAAGATAATGCATATGGAAGCAAGGTAAAAAATATTTTTTTAAAAGACAAAAAAATAGTTCATCTTCATACTTCCTAAATTTTAGCGTAAAACATTCAATACTTTTTTGTCAATCATATTTACTATAAATAATTTTTAAAATTGATAATGTTAAAATATTTTACAGATTAAATTTTATTTCAAAAAGATAATTTGTATTTCTAATTTGTTCAAAACAACTTATTAATAACTAAATAATAATAAAAGAAACTCATAATAAGTACTAATAAATATAAAATAATAGAAAATATTATTAATTAACCATGAAATTAGTATTTAGAAAAAAGGACATGGACATACAAAGTAAGTAATCAATGCGATAACTTTTTCTTCTTAAATGACTTACATAAACACCGACTAGATTGTTTGGTAAGTGTACTCTTTGTGGGGACCAGCGGGGGGACTGATAATGAGGATGTAGTTGGACACGGAGACGTAGGGGAGGACGTGGACGACGTATAGTCGCACACCAAGTCTTGATTTTTTCGGTGATGCTACGAAGCCTTCGCTAAACTAGGTGAGATCATGAATCTGTACCTTATTTTAGCTCCTTACCCCCTGTCCCCATGCAGCTGCTTAAGTGCATTTTCTGCTTATATTTAAGCAGCAAGAGTGTTCCCATGCAAATTTAAAACTCTGGGAAAAGGATAATTTAGAATCTTACCTATTTTAGTGGAGCAGCTATTGTTTAGGAATTGGAAATAAGCTGTGGAAAAAAAATGGGGGCTGGAAATAAGCAGTGGCTGCATATTAAAAAGCTGTGAGGTGGCTCCATAAATTTCTTTCCCTCTTTTTTATTTCTCTCCAATTTTTCATTCATACATGAAAATAAATAATAATTACAATTTTTTTAGATGACTGCTTAAAAATAAGCAGTAAATTAAAATTCATGGGGCCACCAGCCCCACAAATTATTCCTAAAAAATTTGAGCAGTGACTGCTAGCCAAAATAAGCCAAGCAGCTGCATGGGGACATGCCCTTAGAATAAGAAATTAGAATTGTACCTAGGACTAGTTACTCTCCCTCTGCGTCGAATTAACCGCGGCCAAGTAAAAGTCTGACTGAAAGTTATTCTCAACTTGACACGCTGTTCCAATGTGCACCACATACTTGACATGAAATAGTGATCGCTCTCCATCTGCTCCCCTATTTAAATTCAAAAGTCTGAGATCATAGGTAGTGCTTTGTTAAGTTTACAGCATGGCAGGAGAGCAGAAGAGGGGTCACATTGTAATGTTGCCACTGATGGCGCAGGGGCACATCATTCCCTTTTTTGAGCTGGCAAAGTTACTGGCCAGGCGAGGAGGTTTCCTCATTACAATCGTTAATACGCCGCGCAACCTCCTCCGATTACAGCCCATGGTTTCCAGTGCATGCAAAGCTCATGACATTGATATCCGCCTCCAAGAGTTACCGTTTCCCAGGGGCACGCAAGGCTTGCCTCCGGACGTGGAGAACACGGATTCTCTGCCTTACAATCTCATGTTTCTCGTCGTCCGCAACTGTGAGCAGCTTGAAGGACCGTTTGAGGACTTACTGAGGCGACTCCGTGAACAAGGCCACCCGCCCACATGCATTGTGAGCGACATGTTCTTCGGGTGGACTTTGGACGTTTGTATCCGGATGGGGATCCCCAGGGCGACGTTCATGACAATGGGAGCCTTTGCGACTGCTGTGTATTATTCTCTATGGATGCATCTGCCCCACAAGAAAACAGACTCCGATTCGTTTTCTCTGGCTCCTGATCTCCCCCAAGTCTCGTTTCATACATCCCAGCTCCCGCGAAGTCTCAGGCTGACAGACGACAAGGACCCTTGGCATCTCTTCTTGAAACGTCAAATTCCAAGGAACCTCGGCAGCTGGGGAACTTTGCTCAACACATTCGACGCTTTGGAATCCAAATTTGTCGACTACCTGCGTAGTAGCAGCCACGGTCATGTGTGGACTGTGGGGCCTGTGCTGCCCGACGCTTTCAATGGAACTCATGGTTGCTGCACCGACGGTTTAGTTAAGGAAACGTGTTCGAAGTGGCTGGATTCGCATCCAGCCTCGTCTGTTCTCTATGTATCCTTTGGCACCATGGTCAGGATCTCCCACCGTCAAATGGAGGCATTGGCACTGGGCTTGGAAGCTACTCGAGTGCCCTTCATTTGGGCCGTTCGACCTCCAGTCGATGTAATTGATGGCTCCACCGACTTCCTGCCGCAGGGATTCGAGGAGAGAATGATGGAATCAAAGCAAGGGCTTCTTCTTAAGGGTTGGGCGCCGCAGTTGCTTATCCTGTCGCATTCTTCGACTAGCGGGTTTCTGAGCCATTGCGGATGGAATTCCACCCTGGAGAGCCTGAGCCAGGGTGTGCCCATCATCGGTTGGCCCATCGCTGCAGATCAATTCTACAACTCTAAGCTCTTGGAGGAGGAAGTTGGCGTCAGCGTCGAGATTTGCAGGGGCGTCGAGGGAGAATTGCACCAGAGCAAGGTGGAGAAGATTGTGAGGATGTTCATGGACGGTGACTTGGGTAGTGAACTAAGGGAAAAGGCCAGGCAACTGAGAGATACTGCCAAGATAGCATTCTCTGAGTCGTGGTCGTCCATGGATGGCACAGAAAGAAAGGGCTCCTCAGTCGCCAACATTGATGAATTCGTGATTCAAGTGAATCTGTTACTTCTCTCGCCTCAATCCTAATTCATAAAGTTGTCATATTTGTCGCCTCAGTTTTCTATCTTGTGCCCCGTTTGTGTCATTGAACGCAGTTTTTTCTTGCAAGGCTTGCGATGAAATGAAACATTTGTAATCAGAGATTTTATTATATCTGTTATGAAACTTTGGTGATCAGAGATTTATGGGTATTTTATTCATGATTGTTTTAGTGTGATCCACGCTACCAACCTCTGAAATTCAAATGAAAATAGTTATGTGTGATAATACATGCTGGATGAAATGCGTTAAACAAATACGTGTGTGGCAAATTTTGAAAATTTCCTAGATATATTCGATCGACTGTCGATTAACTTAATAGGCGAAAGGTTACGGGAAGAACAACTAAAAATCTTGGGAAATGAATCAACCGTTTCGGGATCTGTGGCGGGATTTTCTCAAAAGTGTATACATGACTAAGCGTCATATAATTTTTATTAAACTAAACAAGCAAGAGTAAGCGTCATAGTGTATTTGACTGGTGCGTGGTATCTCAGGCTATCAGACCTACACGTTTGAAACTCCGCCTTAGGCACTGATTTGATTTGTAGTCGTGTTCACTACTGTTGTAATGCACAAGCTTTTTGGAACTCTGCGTTATCTGCTATTGTAATATCTTTTTTGTCAATCTATTCTTTATTCAATCGATTAAAAAGAAACTGTGGATACTTAACTAAATGTGTACATTAATTGTAATTTGTTTAGTGCATGGAGTTAATTATAGTGTTGTAAATAGCATGCACAAAAATAATTATAAAATAAATTATAATTATAATTTGGAATTAATTATATACAGTTTTCTGATGTATTAGGTAATCAAATGAAATGAGGATATAATAGCAGGCAAAGTATAATTTATATAAAAATTTCAGTTAGTTTCGCATGTGTCACATAAGTAATAAAAAAAAATATATATTTTATATTTTATATTTTATATAAAGGTCATCTAAGAAAAAAATCATGTTTCAACCAAGAATAATATGATCATTGACAACAAATTATTTAAAATTAAAAAAAATCGATTCACTTCAAATAATAAAATTAAATAAAAATTGTGAGATGAATTGTGATAGCAAAAATATGAAAACATAAGTTATGTAAGTACCAAATCAAGAAGAAAATCTTATAAATATTAATTTTTAAAACAAGTGGTAAATTAATTTGAAAAAATTAATTGTTCACATTTTAGGAGAATGCAACTCCATGCATTCGAAGATATCAAAAATCAATAATTTATATTGTTTTGTTTTCTTGCTCTTGATCATTTTTTAAACATGGAATAGGAAAACCCAACAACTCATACATGTCATTATTTTAATTATCAACTTTAGGAATTTATGCATCTTAAAATGTGCTCAAGTTGTCAAGTATTAGAAATTACACAGTTTGAGATCTATCATAAAGATCAACCTCACTTTGATTCTAGATTTAAGAATTATAAATTAGACAGTTTAAGATCTACCATAAATATTAACCTCACTATGATTCTAGATTTTAAAACAACTACTCACAACTACACATCCATTTTAATGTTTGTTTTCTTACAAGAAACATACCATTACTTGTAACAAAATAATCAATATCCTTCTTTTATGGATTGATTTTCAAAAATTGCAATACAATATATAAAGAAAATAAGAATGGGTATATTGTCATGAAATATTAGACATCTCAAAAAAAAATTACTAAAAAAAGGATGTGAACAGTAGTAAGAAAAATGGTTAGAGAAATCAAACTTATTGAAAATGGTTTAAGTGAATTCTAATGTTATTTTTAAGTGAGGGCTAATGTGAATTTTATAGACATGAAAATCTCCAAATACATGGATAAAATCTCTAGGAATTGGATCTAGAATAAAATTCATCCCAAGATGTCACTACGTGAATAGAAATTAGAGTTTAAAAAAAAAAAAAATTATGACTAAAATAGCAATGGTTGCAATAATGGGCTTGTTGGTGATACTCAAAACGTTAAAGTTGGAAATGAGGTTTGGTCCTTAATGGCTCGCCTCTAGGAATTATTGAAATAAATTGGCATGTAGTAAAAATGATATATTTTCACCAAATGGAAAGGAAAGGCCTTAGCAATCTCTTTCATCTTGTTAATTACCATGGGAGAAAACTCATCCCAATCAACCTCTTGGTGTTAAATATAAGTCTTTACTAGATTCATAGTGACTAGTTTCAACCAACATTGTTGATGAGACATTCCATCTTTGGGAAGGCAACATATGGGGAAGTCATTCAATTCCCCTCATCATTATGGATGATCTCCATGTGATTGTGTTCCCAAACTCCCATGCAATTGTAGGCCATCCCAAGGCCAATTTTCATTGATATTTCCCTCCATTTTTTTTTAATCATGTCTAGACATTTCAAACTTTATGCAAACTAACTACAAAACATAGAAAATACAACAAAGCAACAAATTGTAAGAAATAATGTTTAAGCCTATTGTTTATAAACATGTTAATCTTAAATGCCTTGTGTAAGTTGTTGGATGGAAACAAATTGAATCTCCACTACTTCACGGACAAGACATGAGGGTATATGGCATAGACATTCCTAGGGCATTTTAGAGCATCATAAAATGTTATAAACCTTACAATCAAATATATAAGCTGCTATAAAATATATTTTTAAAATTTTATTCTACTTTGCAATTGAATCATTGAAAAAATAATCATTTGTTTTTTTTCCATGTCACAAATATAAATTTATTTGAAAACAATAAGATTCCACATCTTGATCATGTATTCATTTTAAATTCTATAATATTTTTGTTGGTGATCCTTAAAATCTCCATCATTAATTTGTACAATTTATTTAGTACTTTTTATTTAAAAATATCTATTAACATAATAGAAAGATGATTTGACAATTAATTAATATTTTAATTAAAAGTAACTGATTGATATTAAATAAGTTAATTTAAAAACTTGCATTTTAAATACAATAATAATTTTTATAAGTACTACTAGGTGCTTTCACCAATATTTGTCTGAAGAATATAATTAAATATAATATAATTTAACAATTATTGTGGTGACTGAACGACACATTTTCTCAAGAGCGTTTATTTACTAAGCTTTATATATATATATTTTATTTCAAACTAACTTTAGTGAGCATCACATGTCTTCTTTTATTTAAAAAAATCTTTAGTGCGCATCGAATATCTTTTTTAATTTGAAAAAACTTGACTAGGTACGCATCATATATTTTTTCACGAATCATGTAAGCTATATTTACAAGGACATATTTGTTCGTATATGGCGAAGGTTCTCGACCGTTTCAGTATCATGGATTATATGATGTCATGTACATATCAATATGCAGATAACAACTAAGTAAATATATTAAACACAATAATCAAAATTTATTCAATTATTTAATTGCTGCTGTTTTGTAACAGCTGTTTTTGGGATTATGCTGCTGCTGTTTTGTAACAACTTGTTGCTGATATTCTGATGTATTTTTCTTATTGCTTTTTCTAATTATTTTTTTTATTATTTAATTAGCAACCTTTAATTTAGGTCATATAAAGGCATTTATAGATTTCTATGTTAAACTACGTGCTACTTTTTTGGTTTTAAGTATTTTCATGTGATAATGTACGCTTTCCAGATGTAAAGTATTAAATGATTTAAGAAAAGATATTTTCATAGTAAATTATAGAATTTTATGAATATGATTATAATGATAAAAGTTTAAGTAAATGGAAATTCACAAAATTCAAAATTTAGTTTGGAATAAAGATACACAATTTAAGGATAATATTTTCATAGATAGATAAGTCATGTAGCTTGAGTGATAGTGGTGTGTAGTTAAAGTATGTGTTAACGCTAATAAATGTGTCATCATTTTAATGGTCGAAGACACAAGACATGTAAGTTGATTTTGAAGCGCATTTAACTATTTTTGAAATGATATTGTCTCAATCACCATGTGAAGAACTTGGGCATGTACAGTTGCTTACTGACATCTTGAAGTGCATCATATTAGAAGTAGGTTAGTTTATGGTGCCTACCAAAAGAACTTGGACTTATATATTGAATGTTGTGTTTTCCCTCTATCAAATTGTCTATTGAACTAGCTTTACCTTGGGATTACATACCTAGGTCACACATACAAGGAAGTAATGGAGTCAAGTACTAGAAGCGTGAAATGTAATGTGTAAGGCCTACAAGTCGTATGTATAGGTGATGCAAAAGTAGTAATATGAGTGACTGCTATCTCAATCTAAAATTATAGGGTGTGAACCTTAACCTTTAAAATTTATATTGTTATGATTATGCTTAGTGTGCAAATTATTCCTTAACCAATTTGTGCTTGACTCCCTAATCTTATTTAGGCTCTTCCTCTTAATGTGTTGCTTCAACTTATCCCTGTTGGGCACACAAATAAACCAATTCAACTTCCAACTCCATAATAATGCACAAAAGAAAGATATAGTGATCAAAATAGGTGGCATCAATTCTTATAAGGTGCTTAGAAGCATTCCAATCAATTATGTGGATGTAATTATATAAACTATGACAAAAACAAATTTAGGTCAATCTTATATAATCAATTGTTGGATGGCATGAATATGATCAATGGGAATGTACACCAAGTGACTTCCTTTGACTCTTTAGTAGGGCCATCAAGCTTGACCTAAATAATGAAAAAATGAGAAATATATTGATTGGTCATGTGCTCTAGAGTCACCCTACTATGTAGCCTAACATGTGTATGTACTACCTACACTACAATAGTTTTCCTCACATTTTTCTTGCATGAATATACCTACTAATTTTCTCCAAAATACCAATCATGGAATGCATCTAAAGGATAGTAACATCCCCATCAACTATTGCCTTAAGAATCGTGAAGAATATAACAAGCCCATCCTCATTTTTTAGAATTGTACTGAAACAACATTAGAACAAACACCACATAAATTATGTACATTTGTATATTTAGTTGAGCGCAATATTGTCATAGACCAAACAAAACATTTAAGTGGCAATCAAAATATTAAATAATTGACATAATTATCTTCACATGAAAAAAATATCTACAAAAAATATACAAAAAATATACTCAAAAAGTTATACTTGAAATTGAATAAAGTTTACGAACTACTTTTTTTTTAACTTTATAAAATTAATTTGGTAAAAAATAATATTTTAATAAGGTATTACTAAAATTTTGGAAAAATAAGATAAAACTAGTTTTCATTTTAACCAAATTAATTATGAAGAAAAATAAAAAGAATTTTTCTTCTCTAAGTAAAGACATGAATGGATTTGATGCATTTTTTATTTTTATTTTGTGTAAATAAAGGATTATTTATATAATTTTTTGCACATTGAAAAATATTTTTTAAAAACAACCTAATTTAGTCAAAAGAACATGTTTTTTTTCTTAAAATATAGAATATGAATCCTAGAGTGTGGTGTGTCTTTTGGAATTAAGAAATGATACACAAATTGAAAGTTGGGTGAAATTTCAAAGTTCACACATTTATAAAAGAAAAATCCAAAACTAATCTAAATTTTTAAATTGAATCACTAGAAAGTGACATATACATTTTGAATTTAAAATGATGTAAACTAATAATATATAGATTTATTAGTTTATTTAATATTTATTATTTTTATTAAAAAAATAAAAAAAATATTTGAATGTAGTATTTTTGCAAAATTGATACTATAATTTACTTCTTGATAAAAAATTTTAAAATGAAATTAAGTGGGACATTATTTTGTATATAATAATTTTATTTTTTCCTTATTTTTTATATTTATACCTTGAAACTTTAGTGCATTAATTATTTTTTCTCCATTTCAATAAAAAATAAAATTAAAAAATCTAAAATTGTGCATGTATTGAAAAAAAAAAACGTTTTGATGGGATGCCACCCTTTCTCACAAATATTTAGCAAGACAATTGACCTTATATTTTGGTGTTGATGACATGATTTTAGTAAAAACGTGAATATAAATAACATTAAATATAAAAAAAATGAAACTACAATTATATATCTACAAAAGCGTATTTTTAGATTTCTTAAAAATTGTTATTTACTTGAGTTATGAAAACATGAAGTTCTCTGAATAATTTTACCTTTTTCATAAATTGACTACTATTAGTGTAATTAAATTAATTATTACACTAGCATATTAACAGGTCATATATCATTTAATCCCTGGGTTGCATTTTAATAAATCATTTAATAATGGGTAATGTCCTTCATGTTTGTAGGGATAAAGATTCCTTCTAGAAGATGGGTTGTTCTTCTGGAGACTTATCTCAACATTTAATAATTTCCTAGATAGGGTTCACATGTTGTCACATATTATTTAGATCCCATGGCCATGCAGCATCCTCAGCCATCTTGGGTTCTCTTTTTCCTATATATTTAGGCATTTTGCTTGCATTTTATAATCGTAATATCATAATGCAAATCAATATAAATCTCCATTGTACATGTTACCTAGTTTACACTTTATGTGAATTTGATTATATCTTTGTAAAGGTCCTCCATTAGAGCTTTGGGAACCCGGTACTGTGCATCATAATCTCAACCATTATAAGTGATGTCACATATGTATTTAGTGGACACTTTCAATTGGAAATATTTCCTTCCATATTTAATTTATCTAGAATTAATCCAATTGTACCATATATTTGACTAAAATTGAACTTTAGTTGGAAATTCTTAAATTCATGTATGTTGATAATTTGACATGAAGTGAGACCGATTTAGATCATTTACCACATCACGATTATTTTACCTTATCCTATATTTAACAAGATTTAAACATAGTGTGTGCATAGTAAACATATAAAAATTATGTATCAAAATTATAATGAGGCATATTTTATTGTTTAAGAATCAAGAGAGCTTCCCATTAATACCATTTTTATTTTATTAAATTTAGATTAAACTTTTTCATTAGCATCAAGTGTGAAGTCATCAAAAGTCTATAAAAATTAATTATCCTACGACTTGTATGGAAATGATAGTTTAGGGACTCTCAAGCTTGATTTCAAAGCAATATTGAGGTTAATTTCTTATTCTTTCTATTGTATGTGGGGGTGAGAGTACATTTTATAAGCTAAAAATGGATATCCATTTTGGAAGTAAATATCAATTATGAGCTAACTCAAAAAATTATTGTTGGGGCCCCAACAACCCCACAAATATTATTCACTTGAATAAATACAATTGTGCATAGTTACATACATAATGTTATCATTTTCTATCATTCAAAAACTCCATTTGTAATAATCATTACAATATACTTTTTCCTTGGCTAATTATAATTAGTGGAGCTAAATTTGTATTTGTAATGACAAAAAAAGGTCCCCTTAACTTGGCCTTGATTTAGTGTTGTAATATGCCTAACATATTCACATTAGGTCTTGGGCCCTTGTGAACTAATGGATTTAAATGGTGCCTTGCTAAAGTGTTGTAACACACGTTCACACTTTTCTAAGGTTTTATTAATTAACTGAACTTAATTAACCTCTTTTTAGTCAAAATAAACCTTAACCTTGCCTTATATAAAGTGTTGTAAAGTGTTGTAACACATTTTAACACTTTTCTAGGCTTTTCATTAATAATTGGGCTTTCATATGCTTTAATTGGCCCTATTTTGTATCCACAAGCCTCATTTATTGCATCTTTTTTAGGATAATCTTGACACCAATCACTAGACAATCATAATTCTAGTGTTTCTAGCTTGTGTGACCTAGATTTATTGAACTAGGACTCATTCGCCACCTTGGGCGAATGGGTCCCACCTAGATTTTTGGGTCTTGAACTAGTTTTCACACATTTCTAAGCACTTTTTGTTGATCAGTTTGGATAACTAAGAGGGGGGCAGTGAATCAGTTGTCCTAAAACAATTTTCTTGACTTTAATTAATCTAGAGCAACCATAAATCAATAAGATAAATTAGATATGAATATGAAAGCACATAACAACACCATGCACAGTGAACACAAAATTTATGCTGGAAACCCAAGATGGGAAAACCATAGATACTAATTCTCAATTTATAGAACTGTTGGTTAAGATGGCTTTTACAAGGCTCATTAAAATGCTCCATAATAGTAATGCAATACCCTCATATTTCTACTTGCTGCTATTGGTTTCTCTTGTATTGCTTGTAGTCTTGGTTGTGTTGGTGAGTTCATTTCTGAGCTTGGGTGTCTGGATCATTAGTTTAGTTAATTGTTACATGTGACATTATTGGCATGATTTATGATACTCTATGTGTTGATTGGATTATTGTTTATTCAAATACTGTTTCATTAATGTTTATATGCCAATATGATGATTCTATGGTGATGTTATTTAATTCAGTATTATTTTATAATGCAATGGTTAATAATTAGTTATGATGCAGTAGTTAAGTAATCACATTATCTTAGGATCAATTTGGTTAGAAATGTTAGTTCATCATTGATATTGTAATTGTTAGAATAGATTAGGTGAGAGGACAGTGTAGCATCACTCGTTCACGAGTGCCCTGCTACACTGCAATTCCTTCTCACGATAGGATGTTTGACTATATATATACATACATGTGCTACTTGACGTTTATTTGGATGCAGGATTGCAGGAATAAGTCTCGATTCCACCTGCTTCGGCAGGAAAGGGCGAGCAATAAATTAACCCAATGGGTAAAAATGTTGGAAAAGGGAGTAGGTTTGGAAGTGTCCCCGTCCCAAGTCCGTCGTCTGTTGTGAGTCGTGTTATGACTGAAGTTTTGTCTTTGTCTTTATATAGTTTGACTGTTGAGTATTTATTTAATTCTTGGTTAGTGTTTAATTAATTAATCGTATTTCATAAAATAATTAATTAATGTTGCATTGTTATTTGATTTAATTGCGAGTTAGAAAAATATGAAATTTAAATATATTGTAAATTAAAAAAAAGTATTTAATTAATTAAAATTTAAGAAATTAAATTAAATTAATATTGTTGAGAATAATTAGATATTATATTTTTTAGTGATATTAAATTAGAAAATTATGTGAGGATAATATCTGAATTAAATAAATTATTTCAATTAAAATTTTAGATAAGTGTGAGCTTTTAAAAGCTGGAAAAGGACCAATAAGAAAAGAGGCTTTTTGGAAAAGAAAGCGGAAAAAGATTTATTGATTTTAATTAGTGATTTATTATTTTTAGAGGAAAATTATTCTCACACAAGTTTTGGGCTCTATTGTTTTTGGATCTAGAGGGAAAAAAAATAAGAATGATAGTTTTTTTTAGTTTTGGAGGGTTTTTCTGGGTGAAATTATTGTGAGTTTGAAAAGAAAAGATTGTTCAGAAGAACGGGGAAGGCAAAAGATCAAGAAAAGAGAGCGGCAGGAGGAGATCGAGAGGAGGCTACAGAAGGGTTTCTTCTTCAGATGAAAGACTCTAGGTTTTCTCCTTTTAAATTATTAATTCTTTGTAGATCTGTAAACAAATCTAGTTGCTATGTTTTCGAAAATTGTTTGAATGAAGTTTTATGATCTGAAAACTCGTTTGTATTAAAACCCTCGAAGTTCTTCAATATAATTTGGTAGAGAAATTTATTGTTTTGAAAAGTAAATCAATTATTGTGGAAATCAAAATTTTATGCTCTATTCTTTTTGGGTTTTAGTGAAAATCGATCTCTTGATTATATTGATAATTTTATAATTTATTCTGGCAAGATATATACATTAAATACCATATCTTCTTTAAAATAGTATATATTTACGTATGTCCTCGAAATCTGTGCCTGTGAATTTAAAGAAAATCTTCATAAAAATAAAATAAAATATATATATATATATATAAAAGAGTTAAAAGGAAAATTGTGTTAAAAATTAAATAAAATAATATATAAGTATTTATATGTTTACATACAAATAAATTGCTTACCTTTTTATTGAAATTCTTGTCTTATCTTTTGAAATTTTTTAATATAAATTAAATTAAATAAGTGAGCAATCGTTCTGTACGTTCTCGTTTTCCGTGACAGGAAAACCTTAAAAAATATTAAAAGTACATTGAAAAGTTAAATGAAAATTAGATTAAAATATATAAAATAAAATTATAAAACAAAAATTTAAAAATGAAAGCATTTTAAATTTGGGGAAGGGGGTGGACGGCTGTAGCCGTACCAGCCCCGACCCCAAGGCACTGCGCAGCAGTGGGGCCTGCGGCCTCCCTTGGGAGGTACGCAGTACCATTTACTGCGTGGGGCCGTTTGATATGTTGTTTATTAAGTTCATTTTATTTTTTTTAAAAAAATTCGTATTTTTATTTAAAGTTTGTAAATTTAATTTAATTTAATTCGAATTTAATTTATTAAAAAAAATTTATAATTTGGTTTTTTATTAATATTTAGTTTATATAAAATAATATGAATATATATATATATTATATATTATATAATATATATTTATTATATATTATTTAATATATATATATATATATTTATTGGGTTTTAATTTAATTTTTATTTTTATAATATTCGATTGTGTATTAACTGGATTCGTTTTATAAAGTAATTTTGTAATAGGGTTATATTAATTTTATTAAATGATTATTTTTATATATTTGAATATTTGTGTAATAGAGTGGTTTATTGTAAATATGATGTTTTTTTTTTTAATATGATACAAATAGGGGAAAATTGCAATGATTAATGTAGTTTGTGTGAATTATAATTAATTTTGTGTTTGGAATTGGACCGAATAGTTAAAGTTAAAAGATATGATGTTATAGTGTAATTGTACGACTTTGGATTAAGCAATGTGTTCTGCTTTGAATCGAATATTCTCGAATTGTCAAGTTATTTGTTTGATGAAATTATTGAGTTTGGAAATATTTCTTTATGGAGTTGTTCTTAAGTACTCGTTTTCTTGAGGTTATTTGTTAAGTTTGTGGTGGTATTCTCTTCATTGTTTTATTGTGTTGTATGGGAAAACCCTAGGTTTACCTTACCATTCGTAAGAGTTAAGTTATGGTTAAGGGCTTCCAGAAATGGAATGTTTATCTATCATGTTTCTTTTATTCTTCATGTCGGGCAATTGGGTTTAAGGGTTTATGTAAGTCTTCCAGAGAAGTTCTCTAGAGTGGGATGTTGGTGTAGAGGTTCATTTTGTGAATCGCCTTGATGTATTGTACTATGATGTTGTACCCGGTTTCCACGAACGGGGATTTGTGCCTCCTAGGAAATAGGAGTGGGTAATGAGATTTGTACCTCCTTTGGAAGGAGTGTGTTTTCGTATTTGGTTTCCTCCAGTGATTGGAGTGAGTTTCCTTTTTTTTGTTGCTCCTTGGATGGGAGAGGTTATGTTTTCTAGTTACCTATTGTGGTATTGCACTTTGTTGTGTTGTCGATAGGAGAGTGGCTCTTTGTGGGGGTCCGGCACACAAAGGGGCGCCAGGGTAACTCACCTAGAGTTTAATTAAGTGATAATCTAAAAGAATTAATGGGGATCTTTCACACTAATAAAGATAAAGGATGTCTCTCTCGTGAAGCAAGTGAATGATAAGGCTCGAGATGAGATGGGATGCATAGTTTTGCGTGAGGGTCCGGCGGCCGGTAGAGGCAAGCCAGGGTAACCCAGGATGGGGGTCCGGTAGCCTAGGAAGGTTGAGCCAGGGTAACTCATGGCAATTTATGCATGACACTCTTCCTATGTCGACGGTTAATCAGTTATTGTGCGATGTACATGATCTTTTGTTCTCTGGAAGCATTGTAACCTCATGTTAAGTGATATGGTGTTTGTAGTCGTGTTAAGTGATATTGTGATTGTAGTTGTTAAGTGATATTGTGTCTGTTGTGATTAAGTGATTCATTGATTTGTCTGTGGTTATTGTTGGAAGTAGTCTTTGATATTACGTCTTGAGTTTCGTTGGTGCTTGTGATTATGACTTGTTGTGTTCTGAAGTGGTGTTGTTGTGCCTTTGGATTTGTCGATGTTGAGTTTCTAAGTGGTTTTGATGTTAAGTTGTCTATTTGGAGTTAGTCTTTGTGATTGTTAAGTGTGCTTGGTCGGGGACCCTTCCTTGTCTACTCTCAGCACGGGGGTGGTTGGGTGGAACGTGCTTCGCACCCCATTGGGTTCCCCCTTCTGTTGCAGATGTATCTTTTACTTGCAGGTTTTGGCGGACGTGGATGATCCAGTGTCCTTATGTACCAGATAGTTGTATATACTCCTGATGTAATATATTCATTGATTTATTGTCTCCCACGTGTGTTGGGATGACCTTGATGTGACTTGTATATGTAGTTATTGAGTTGTATTTTCAGTCAGTTGTATTCTTCTATCATTGGGGTGTAATATTTATTCAGGCCATGTATTTATTCAGGATCATTTGTTATAGTTGGTTATGTTGAGTTGTATCTATCGAAATGTGTAACACTTTATATCTTTATAGTTCCATGTATTGTCATATGTGCATATGTTATTAATATGGATATAGTTAATGGATAATTTAAATGATGAAGTGGGAATGAATAGATTTACGTAATAGATTAATTATTGTTATCTTATTTTCGTTGTTATGGGTTAGTGTAGTCATGTCACTTCGTGTACCCCATTGGAACTAGTTGTGCCTCATAATACATTGTTATGTATAATACTTAAGTATGTTTATTAAATGTTCTTTAAAAAAAAATTGTTCCGTTGTTATTAGTTCCTTTGGGGTTCAGCGGCGTACATGACATATAGGGTTGAGGGTATAGGGTTTTAAGTGTATGTTATAGGGATTAGGGTTTAAAATATTATGTATAGGTTTTATGGGTATTGGGTTTAGGGTATAGAGTACAAGGTTGAATGTAGGGTTTAGGATTTAAGTATAGGGTTGAGGGATAATGTTGAACCTTAATGTACATATTACTATTTGAATTACCTTTCTTGAATCCTTGCTAAAGTATATACTTATTCAATCTATCATACCAAGCTATGGGAGCTTGCTTGAGATGATATAGAGCTTTCTTGAGTCTATAAACCATGTCTGAATTCTCTGATAACTAAAAACCATCTATTTGCTCAATATATACCATTCAAGAAAGTTGAATTGACATCCATTTGATATAACTTGAAGTTCTTATGAGCTACAAGAGAAAAAAACATCCTTATTACTTCCATTCTAGCTACCAGAGAAAATTTCTCCTCAAATTCAATTCCTTCAACTTGTGGATAGCCTTTACAAACCAATCTAGCTTTGTTCCTTACTATTTCACCATCTTCATTCAGTTTATTTTGGAACACCCACTTTGTTCCTATCACATTCTTATTAGCTGGTCTGAGAACTAATTCCCAAGTCTAATTCTTCTCTATCTAATCCATTTCTTCCTCCATTGCCTTTATCATATTTTCATCTTTGTTAGCATCGACAAATTTTTTGGGTTCTACCTTTGATAGTAAACACAAATTAACTTGCTCATTTGCTAGATTGCAAACTTTCTCTTGGTCAACCCACCTTCATCTTTATCCCCCAATGATATGATTTGTATAATGATTCCTTTGTACATACTTTGTTGGAGTTTTGAGAGTCTTCATTGGTTTTAGTTCCTTTTCTTCTTTCTCCTCTATTTATTCTTCTTCTTCTCCTTCAATCTAGGAAAGCATATAAGATCCAAAATCTTTAGGTTCATGTGAGATCTGACACAAGTCTTCATCCACCTTGACATTTGTACTTTCAATATTCTTTCCCAATCTATTGTTGTAGCATTTGTATGCCTTGCTCCTAGTTGAGTAGCTAAGAAAGATTCCTTCATCACACCTTGAATCAAAATTTCCAAGGTCTCCTTCATCTCTTCTAATGTAGAATCTACTGCCAAAGATTTTGAAATATCTAACAGTGGGAGGTCTTTCGTACCACAACTCATAAGGGGTCATATTGTTGTTAACCCTTAGTTGCACTCTATTAAGTGAATAGACAACAGAATGTATTGTTTCCTTCCAATACATATTTGACAGGTCAACATCTTTCATCATTGTCCTATCCATTTCTTGTATTGTTCTATTCTTCCTTTCTACTACCACATTCTTTTGAGGGGTTCTAGGAGCATATTGATGTCTCCTAATGCTATGATCTTCACAAAACTTTTCAAACTCATATGAAGTGAATTCACCTCCTCTATTTGAGCTTAAACATTTGATATTAAATCAATTTCATTTTCAATTTTTATTGTAAAAATCTTGAATTTATCAAAGGCTTATGATTTCTCTCTTAAGAATGTAACCCAAGTCATTCTAGTGTAAGATCATCTACAAGCAACATAAAATACCTTTCACCTTGTTGAATCCTTATCCTTGTAGGTACACATAGATTAGTGTGGATCAAATCCAATGGCATTGAAACAGAGCACTCCTTTCTTTTGAAATTGGTCTTTGTTTGCTTTCACATCCGATATTCTTTGCATAAAGTGTTTGCAGGCTTTGTGCATATCTCTCACTACATGAGAGGAATTGATCTTCACCATGTTGTCAAAGTTGATGTGCCCCATCATTTTATGCCACAACCAACATTCTCTGAACTGAGCTAATAAGAAGATTCTTCCATTATCCTCCTTTAAATGATAGACATTACCATTTATCCTTGTTCCTACAACAACAAGCCTTCCAAATCCTTCCTTTCTAATCTCACATCCATTTGCATGAAAATTAAGATTGTATCCTATGTTGCACATTTTACTGGCACTTAGAAGATTATGTTCCAAACCTTTGACATAAAGGACATCTTCAATTCAGTTATTTTTATCAATTGTTATATCACCTTTTCCACATATTTGTGCTAACTTGTCATCACCAAACTTAATAACTCCACCATTGACCTTCTTGAGACTGATGAACTTACTTCTATCACCCATCATATGGGGATAACACCCACTATCAATCATCCAAGCATTTTCCTCTTCCTTTGTAATGAAAGGAAATCCATATTTCCATTGATCTTTCATTAACCTTCCTATTCTGCAAAGTACAAACCTTTTACATTATCTAATGTTATTAATTTTTCCTTTCAGATCCATGCATATATTTTCATCATCTAAATCATTATCTTCATCTTCAGAGGACCAATTTCTCTCCTTAGAATATAATCCTCTTTTTATTTTCTCTCTTTTGTTATCATCAACATATTCTTTATAGGGACATCTAGATGCAAAATGACCAATCCTTCCACAATTGAAACATTTGAAATGTAACCTACCTTTTTACTTGATACACTACAACAAAACAGGAAAATAGTGCCAAATTTTTGTGCATTTCAGTCCACAAATTGATCGAGCTTGTCAGTACCAAACTCGACGCAAACATGCATGATCATGTCGACACCGACATTTATGCCGAATTCAGTGCCAGAATTAGTGCCAAAATTAGCACCAGAATCAGCGTCGAAAAATCACAGCCCTCTCATTAGCACCCAAAATAGTGCCAAAAATAGCACCTCTGTTTACACCTAAAATAGCATCAAAAATAGCGTCTAAATTAGTGCCTAGTTTTGCTTTTGGTTTTGCTTCTAGTTTTACTTCCGATTTTGCTTCCAATTTTGCTTTGCCTTTTGCTTCCAGTTTTGCTTCCAAGTCTGCTTCCACTTTTGCTTCCATGTTTGCTTCCGGTTTTTCTTCCAATTTTACTTCCAAGATTGCTTCTAATTTTGCTTCCATTGTTGCTTCCTTTTTTGCATCTAAAAATGCTTCTTGTTTTGCTTCCTTTTTTGCATCTAAAAATGCTTCTTGTTTTGCTTCCTTTTTTGCTTCTAAAAATGCTTCTTGTTTTGCATCCTTTTTTGCTTCTAAAAATGCTTCTTGTTTTGCTTCCTTTTATTAATTTAATATATTTTATTTCAATTTAATTAGTTAAATATATCGTGCCTCTTAAATAACTCATATGATTATAGACTAAGTAATTTAATTATTTAACTCATATGATTAAATAAAAGACAATTACCCATGAAATAAACTAAGTAATTTAATTATTTAACTCATATGATTAAATAACAAGATAATTACCCATGAAATTTTTTGTATTGCTTGTAAAGATAAAAAATTACATCTATTGTTCAGTGTAGACAATTACCAAAATTTCACAGTAGATGACAAAAACTAGAGGCACCTTAATGTGTAGAGTAAAACATTAAATAAACCCCATAACTGTTTACTAGTAAAATCCTTACAAAAAATTACCACCATTAACAGTGTTCAGAGTTACACACTTTAATACAACAAAAGCAGAGGGAGAATTCAAAATCAAACCTAGAAAAACATGACCAGTATTAACGAGCTCCACCTAGACCCAACGGACGCTTGGCTATCTCCTTCAGAGGCTTCTTCTTCCACCGCTTCCCCAACTTATTCTTCTGGCCCTTCCTTTTCGCTTGTTCGATGAAGAGTTTGAGTGCTTTCCATCCCAAACATGCTTCCTCATGGCAACAAGCTTTGTATTTTCCTTCAAGCCAATGAATAAAGGGTTTGAGCCCTGGTCTCCCATAGAGCTCCTCAATTTCATCATCTACTAGTCCTTCAGAATAATCTAAACCTACACCAGGAACCGCCCATTCGAGAATGGACTCCATGCTTACCAAAAAATCTTCATGCACAATTTTCTGCATCACCATCCTCATCATTTCCATTAGTTCACCTAAATCCAAGCCCCACACTACAATTAAGGAGTAAACGTCCATGTTGGTTCGGTATTTGTGTTTCAGAGAGCCGAAATCCCTGCCACAAATCATTTTTGCACACTGCACAAGCCGCTCGTCGTCAACAAGGAAAAGGCCGTCCAGTCATTTTCCGGACGCCTCTCCATAAAACGGGCCCAAATATCTACGTGACCGAAAGGTGAAATTGGCTTCCATTTCTCCTGACAACTAGCACCACTACCACCAAAGTTTGTTGCAGAGTTTTTCTCAACCCTTTCCAAATGCAATTAACACATCTTAATCGAGGGCTTGAATTTAACACCATCTTGGATTGCCCACACTTTCTATTAATGAAGTACTACTTCACCACCGCTCGCCACCCCTTCCTTCGCTTGTCATTTAAGGCGTTGTCCTCTCCTGTGTTTTCACCTAAGTCCGGTAACTTAACACCTCTAAAATCCTCCAACCTAAATTCCCCCATTTCACCAAAATTTAAAGCCCATTTAGATAAGACATCCGCTTCCACATTACCACCTCTTTTAATTATGTGGCTCACCGTAAAACTTTCAATTATGTTCTAGAGGCTGTCAAGCATTAATTTTACCTTTCATCACCGCCTGAACTGTAACATGATCATCATCTATAATTAAATCAAGAGATTCAAATATCTATAATTTGATTGAATTTGACAACATCCATCCTAAGCAGTAAATTAAAATCATCATATGTAATAAATATACATCCAAAAATCATCGACCACTTTTAATATATATAAATTGACAAGTCAATACTGATAAGATCATCATTATATATAACTAAAGCTTTTGAAAGTCAAATATGCCAGTACATCAAAAAAATGTCAAAATGATACATGTCCAACAGTTGACATAAGTGAAAATGATACATGTACAAATGATATAAATAAAATTGATAAATTATGTAACTCAAACTGATACAAGTCAAGATGATACATGTCCAAATGATATAGTGAAAAATTGAAAATGATACATGTCAATATGATACAACTCAATAATATAGTATTGTAGGTCATGAAAATGATACATATGATAGTAACCATGAAAAGAGTCATCATAACGATATATCAACAATGATCCATGATGCAGTCTATATGATCATGAATGTCACTGGTTACTATCACCAACTGTTTCATCATCATCATCACCATCGTGATCATCATGATCATGATCATCATTGTCGTCGTCATCATCATTGTCATTGGCCTCGGTGTCTTCTGCATCTATATCATCATCATCCTCTGCCATGTGATCTGTATTGGAAGAACCAATATTTTGTGGATCTATATCATGTTGAGGATCATCTTTATCTTCTAGAAGACCCGTGTTTTGCAAAAAAAAAACATTTAGAATGAAAAGTTATTATTTATTTCATGCAATAATTTATTTTTCTGTTATATATCTAATATTACAACATATGAGACGAAACCATAATCATATTACATCATATCAAAGTGCACATACCATAATAAAATTTCAAATTCTCTAGCTAATACTTGAGATTGAGATTGTTAACCTTGAGAGAGTATGACTTGGGAAAAAGGCATTTGTTATGGCTATTATTTTCAAAGACTTCAAGTGGGATGTACTCCGCATTGACGCCATTCCTCAATCTTCACTTGATGGCATCAAGGAATAGCTGAACTCCATGTATATAAAGTATTATGAAGTAGAATGAACTTGAACTGGCGGCCAATTTTTAAGAGTATTACTGATGATCCAGATAAATTTTTTGAAGATGGTGGTTGGGAATTTTTGAATATGGAAGCTAGTGATTCTAATTTTGATAATTCAGAAGAGTCAAATCAAGGATACGAACCCTCTGATGTAGAAGAGGAATCAGAATCAGATTTCATGTAGCCACCATCAAGAGTGTTACAAGCCAACAAGATGGAGGGAATTCTTATATAAGGATAATTTTCAATGTTGCAGGTATTGACTTTAATGCCAACTATAATGGCAACATTGAAATTCCCTAGCAGTATTTATGTTAAGGAAATTTCCTTTAGATGCAAGGATTTAAAGCACATCAACCATGTGGTACAGATGATTAAATCCCATAGACGACCAGAGTAAATGAAAAGAGTCTAAAAAGGTAGAGAGAGCTACAATGGTGACTCAAGAGAAACTTCAACTTAAAAAAAAAAGGCAATTAGGCTAGAAAACTTGTGGATCAAGCCAACATTTGGTGGAAGAGGAAGAAAGATGACTGAACTGAGTCTCACCATACATAGATTGCATTCAACCATGAGAGAGCGTAAGAGAGATGATATCATGTATCAAAACATTAAGCATGCATTCTTTCCTACCAATGGAGAAGGAGATGATTATTTGTTTACTTTTCATTTTCATAACCATATCACGACATGGGAACCAAGAAGACCAAGGATGTTCAATTTTATGTGGAGGTAATGGATGTGGTCCAAGATTTAGGAGGGGAAAGAAGGTCAATGCATGATCTTGATGAAATTGAGGAAGAACAACAAGAGAGGGACAAGAAAAATAAAATCAATACAGAGTTTCAAGGATTTGTCAAGTGAGTAAGAGAGCTATGGGAGCAGCCTCATCTAAAATATTTTGAACTAGAGTTTGATATACCATTTAGAGAGCTTGGTTTTCATGGATTTCCTTTCAAATCCTCTGCTTTTATTGTTCCTATGGTAAATTTTTTGGTAGAGCTGGTGGAATTACCTTTCTTAGTAATCACTATTAGTGAGATTGAGATTGTTAACCTTGAGAGAGTAGGACTTGGGAAAAAGGAATTTGATATGGCTATTGCTTTCAAAGACATCAAGTAGAATGTACTCCACATTGACGCCATTCCTAAATCTTCACTTGATGACATCAAGGAATGGCTGAACTCCATGATTATAAAGTATTATGAAAGTAGAATGAACTTGAACTAGCTGGCCAATTTTGAAGAGTATTACCGATGATCCGTATAAATTTATTGAAGATGGTGTTGGGAATTCTTGAATATGGAAGCTACTGATTCTGATTTTGATAATTCAAAAGAGTTAGATCAAGGATATGAACCCCCTAATGTAGAAGAGGAATCGAAATCAGATTTCATGTAGCCACTATCAAGAGTGTTACAAG
>VDFB02099990.1:0-10851 GCA_007258455.2 Sequoia sempervirens | reverse complement strand
TTTTTTTTCATTCTTTGTAGATTTTTTAATTTTTTTCATTTCTAATTAAAGTTACAACAAAATTTGAAACCCTAGTTAGTGAAAAAAAAAAATCAAACAAAAAAATGGAACCTTTATTACTAGAAAAAAGCCATAAAATTGAACCTAGCATACCAAACAAACATAAAATAGAACTTTCATTACCTCCTTTCTCCATTTTTTTAAACATTTTACATTCTTGTCTATTTTTCATTATTCTTTATCACTTATTTTCATGTTTCTTAAATTCTTTCTTTGTTTATTATTTTTAAATTAGTATTTCTTTGCTAAACAATTTGTTTTTTAATGTTTTAATTGTTTTGACTCTCTTCAACTCTCAAAATTTTAAAGGATCCTTGTTGGAAGTGCTCTAAATTTCCAATTCTTGGTGAATATGGATCCATTGTTAGTATTAACCAGACAAAAATTGTCCCTGCAGCCATAGAGAAATGGGTGAAGTGAGTGTGTAATAATCGATGTGCTATCTAGGAGGCTATTATATTGAATCATATACAAATGATAGCCTCCTGCACAGCCCATTGATTATTACCCATTAACTTTTCCCATTTCCCTATGGCTGTAGGGAAATTATTTTGTTTAACTAACTATGTATACAGATTCACTTAGTATTGGCAATTTAGAGCAAAACACTTCCACCTTTGTTGAATCAATTTGGAGCTTAACACTTCCACATTGCAGTGAGGTAAAAATTTAATGCATTTTTAAATGAGATTCCACATCACTTTAACAATTATTTTTTTTCCATTTACACGCCTTAGACATAAATGAGCTTTACACATTTTTTCATTTGTATTCAATTAAGTCATTTATAGTGAATGGTTTAAGGGGATTTTAAACATGTATCTTACATTTTTCAATCATAAATTTAATGCAGGTTCACTTATATCTAAATCATGGATCCACGCCCTCCAGCTCCAACCACTCCAGCTCCACCCACTCCACCTCGAAACCCCCAACCTCCACCACCTGCACCCGATGGTGCTCGCTTTCAAGAACAAGTCAATGTGCATGTTAGAACCATTCAGGATCAAGTTAACGTTATTCAAAACAAAGAATGTGTCCACCCATTATTGAGGTGTTTTGCATAAAAAATGCAAACTGTTGTTGATGCGTGTAGGTCCATGGAAGTGGACTTAGACGAGCATCAATGATGGCTAGAGGAAAGGAGACAGTCCCAATCTAAAGAGGAAAACACAAAGAAATGAATAGATGCAACTGAGAGCCGCAAAACTTTATTAAGACAATGATCTTATATTTATGAAAAAAATTGATCTTCAATGGATATTTTATAAAGAATTTTGTTGGATGCATATTTTATAAGGAATTTGGTTGGATGAATATTTTTAGTGTTGAATTTATGAATATTTAATAGTATAATTATGAGACAAAAATTTAGTAATACATATTAAATAATCTATTAATTTAGTGTTTGTTAATGTATATAGTGTGTATATATAGTGTTTATTCATGCATCATGGTTGACTGATGAGTTATTTGTTGATCATAATCATTGTATAGATTTCACATGAAACAATATAATTAACATGTATCTTGATGTCTTCTAAGGATTTTGTTTGAAAGTTGCATAATGTTCTTGTTTATGTACCATGATTGGAAGATAGTGATTCTTATTAATGATGATTTTATGGTATTTTACATGAATGATCTAATGACATGTTATTAAACTTGAAGGTTTTAATGACATGAATGTTGAATTGAGTTGTAATGGTTTTGTTTGATGGTTGTATCACTTCTTATTCTAGAGCCCATCCTAACACGGGAAAACACTCTTCCTCTCAACTCTTTCTCTCCCCCTCTCTCAGGTCTCTCCCTCTCCCTCTCTCACCCTCTCTCCCTCTCTCTCTATCTCTCTGTCCCTTTCTCTGTCTCAACTCTTTGTCTATCTCTCCCTCTTACTCTTAGGTTCCTCCCACCCCTCTCTCTCTCTCTCCCTCAAGTCTCTCAGAGCTTCCTCTCTCCCTCCCTTTCTCCCTCTCAAGTCTCTATCTCTCCCTAGATCAAGTCTCTCTCTCTCTCTCCCTCTTTTCCTCCCGCTCTCCCTCTCAACTCTCTCTCTCCCTCTCTAAGTTTCCTTTCTCTCTCTCTCTCTCTCCCTCCCTCCCTCCCTCCAAACTATATATATATCTCTCCCCTTCCCTCTATACCTCCCTCTCTCCCCCCCCTCTCTCTCCCTCTCAGCTCTCTCTCCCCATCCCTCTCAGGTCTTTCACTCCCACTTCTAAGGTCTTTCTCTCTCCCTCTCTCTCTTTCTTGTGAATTGGTCACACATCAATAATTTTGTTAATGGTGGTACATTTTCCTTGGTGTTATTAATATTTAGCTGCTTTTAAGTTTTCTTTACAACTCATCTTCCTTGGTAGGAAAATTGATGGGAAATCTTGTCATTATTAATATTTAGCCGCACATCAATAAATATACTATAAATAAATATATAATATATATTACATAATATTACTATAATATATAATATTTCATATATATACTATATGCTATATATAATAATTAATATGTATACTATATATAATATATAGTATACTATACAGAAAATATGTACTATATAGTATAATATAATAATATAATATACATATATTAATATATATAACATAATATTATATATTATAATAATATAATATAAAAATATATTATATATTGCATATGATATTAATATATAATATAGTAATATATATTATATATATATTATAGTTATATATATATTATATTAATATATAATATAATAATAGTATAATATATACTATATAATATATTATATTTATGCATTATAAATAATATACAAATTTCCTATAATTAACGGATATCTATTAATTAATTTGGATATCCACAAGAAAAACAAAATGGATATCCGCTCAGATTTGGTTTAACAACCCAAAATGTGTTTTTAGAATTTGTTTACTTTTCCAAAGTTTGCCCTTGTGGCTGACAACTTTTTTTTGACCCAATTTTCATCATTTAATGAAAAGGGTTTATAGAAAAAATTATCAGCTTTCCACCAATATAACTTTTTCCTTATTTTGAATTAAATAAATAATTATTATTGATTTTCTACCTACATTACATCTAAAGTCTTGATTGATAGGTTGATTTAAAAACTTCTATAACTTTCAAACTACTTAACATTTTTTGAATCTACAAGATGCACCAAATTCTATGCTTCGCATACTATAGGATGCAAAAATTGAATTTCAATTTTTTTGACCAAGTTATAATGGCTCATTACTGCATTATTTTTAATAATTTGAAAAATTTCATAAAAAAATCACATAAATCCAATTATTTTATGGAAAAAAATTACAAAAAAAACCGCACATCCACATGTGTCCCTCTACTTATATTTTAAAAAAATAGAAAAATATTATGTTTTTCTTGTACTTAGGGTATCATACACACACCCGCTTCTTTTTCCCAAAAATTTAGCAGTACCAACAAGACAGTCTCCAAATTCCTTTCAAAAATTTACTTTTTTTCAAAAAGGGACTAGTAGCCTAGAAACTACATTCAATTTTCTACAACTTTTGTTCTTACATATTTTTCAAATTATGTTAATAACCTATTCAAATTTTTATGTCAAGTTACCTAACTCTAATTTTCTGAATTTTCATCGCCACTTAGAGGCCTAGTTTGGACCCCCATGATCCTGCAGATACCCATAGATAACATCATCTACTACAAGGATCAAATTTACTTAGTACTTGAATCAAAACTAAACGAAAAAATCTTAAGATCCATTCATGAAACCCCATTTGCGGGTCATCCGGGGTACTTTAAAATTACAAGAAAATGAGGGAAAGATTCACGTGGAGAGGCCTTAAGGATGATGTTCTCCAATATGTGAAAGAATTCCCCACATGTCAAAAAATCAAGACCAAACATACCTACCCTGTTGGATTGTTACAACCCCTCTCCATTCCCAATCAAAAGTGGGAAAGTGTCTCAATGGACTTTATCACTTGGCTCCCTAAAGTCCATGGCAAAGATTGCATCTATGTTGTTGTAGACCGATTAACCAAATATTTCCACTTCTTCACCATCTCCTTTGAATATAAATCACCCCAGGTTGCCAAGTTATTCTTCAAAGAAGTATTTAGACTTCATGGGCTCCCTAAAAATATAGTAAGTGACTAAGATAGTAGATTTCTAAGCACCTTTTGGATTGAACTATTCAAGCGATTCGACACCAAACTAACCCCAATCATGAGCTATCACCCACAAATTGATGGGAAAACTGAAATTGTGAATAAATGGGTTGAAGGATACTTGCACAATTATGTGGTAGGACAATAGAGAACATAGATCAAGTGGCTCCACTTGGGGGAATATTGTTACTGTTACCAATTTTTTGCTAAAACTCAATTGGTGGAGCTAGATTAAACATTGTTATATCTTAAAGTGAGATTACAGTTATTTTTGCATTATGCTTAAGTGTTGTTTGCACTTTGATTCGTTATTCATTAAGTGATAGTTGTGCATTGAAATGAGGAAGCAGAATTTCAGAAATTGTTATTCAGTGTTCCAGAATTAAATGAAGTACAGAATTGAGCATATAAGTAATAAAGCATTTTAAATGCTTTCATTTATTTCATAAAGTGATTCATATTTACAGAGCTTCATTTGATTGCGAGAATTCAAATGATAATACAACATTGCATTGAGATGCGTTTTATTTTCAAAATGAAAAGCATGAGATTGAAATCAAATATCCACACAAGCCGTGGATGGGACTGTCACAGTGCATCACTAGTATCGCGCTTCATTATGGAAGATGCATTAAAAGAAAAAATAACATAAGTAACAACATAATCATCATTGCCTGATCGGTTGATGGTCAACGCTGAAGTGGTGCACCATTTGTCTTCTCGAGCTTCATTGACCTGTAGGAAAGAAGAGAGGGATGTCAGAGGCTCCGACTATGAAGATACCTATATGAACCATCAACAATAATGCAGTCTGCTACTAATCATACACTGAAACAATCAAGTGAAGTGCAGACACATAAGCTGAAGGAGAAACACCAATATGATCATGATATATTGTTTTTTATGCTAACTTTGTTTGTTTCTTTGTGTAGGTATAGGGAAAATCACGAAGTTGATTATTATTTGAAGACCAAGCATGTGGAGAAAAATGGGCTCCCACAAGGGTAGAGCTTGACATGCTTCCCTTATTCATTCCAAGTGGACCGAGATAGTAATTGCATCATCATATTCATCAAGAAAATAAATGATATACAACTGAAAGAGTAAAGCAGAGTTATCTATTAAGCTATTAAACCAACCGTGCATTCATAACAATCAAGTAAATGCTTTCTAAAAGCTACAGGTGAATAGTGAGTTTAATCGGCTCAATCATTTAACTGAGTACGTTCATCTCAAGCATTGTTGTATGGTTTATGTTCTTTTGCCAAAATATTATTTGTTCATCATGTTTATAATGTCATACAAAGACCAATAGTGTTCTTTCTCTCAATCAAGAACAGTGAACAGGCATACATAATGCCTTAACAAAGAGAATTGTTTCAATTTTTCATCTTAGAAGAGAACCAACTCACTCTGGATATTCCTTCTTCGTTCAGATCACCCACATCTGAAGAAGGTTTCCATGTTTCAGTAGATTGTTGAATCTTGTATTCAGCAGGGTGCAAATCTAATTGATAACAGTTTTTGGCATGCCCGTTGGGACTCTGAAAGCCATTTTTAGACAAATTTCGGTATCATTAGTTTGTTGTTTGGTGTATGCAAAAAAAAATTTAGCCTTTTGGAGGTTCATTTCAATATACCTGGCGACTTTGATTCTGAGTTTTGCATGCTAGTGCAGCCTGCGCATGAGAAAGATACATTCAAGATCAAGTTCTGCACCCTTCAAATATCGAGAGTTGTCCCCATCACAAAGAAGAGGCAGAACAACAAGGAGGCTCTTTGAAACACCTATAAGATTGAATTCAACACCTCCTATTTTTAGTTCCTTGGTGTTATCACCAGGAGTACCGGTTCCGATATCATAAGCACCGCCAATGGCAGCACCAAGGCGGCACCCGTTCATGCCTTTCAATGGAGGCAGTCCATTAAACATTGTTCAAAACGATGACATCCCAGTTGCAGCCCTTAGAAGTCTACCATATTTCACCGGGGAGTACCTCACTACACCGGTTGAGCACATCCGTGACGTAGCCACATTATGCTCATTTCACAACATCACACAGGAGAACGTCACTTTAAGGCTGTTGGTTGCGTCACTCAAAGGAAAGGTGTTACAATGGTTCAGACGCCTCATAGCCAACTCAATCGCAACATGGGATGCGTCAGGTAACGATTTATATCAACATTTTGTTGATAAATATGATAATCTATCTTTGTTAGAGCAGTTGAGCACCATTCAGAGGGCGCCACACGAACACTTGGTCGATTTCAACTACCAATTTTAGAGAACCTAGGACAGGATTCTTGCAACGGTAAAACCTTTACCAACACATGCTTTTCTGTTTTACTTAAAAGCTTTGAATAGTAAGATTTCAGTCATGAATCAATCCATGGGTGGGCTTACACTCCCTAATGCCTATGACATAGCCATTAGAGCTGAGAATTGTCTCATCCAAGCTGGAGACATAGCTCCTAGACCTCCCATGCCTTTGTTTCTAGAAATACAGCCACTTATCCCTACTGTTGTACCTCCCTTAGTTGTTGTCCCTCCTGTTCCAGCAATAGGCTATCATAACGTAGCCCAAGAAGTTGTTGCTCCAGCCCCGAACCAAGAATTCCAAGAAATTAAAAGTATACTCAAGACCTTCAGCAATGATCTTGTGAGCATAAAGAAGCAAGTAGGTCATGAACATAAGCCTTATCAAGCCACTTATCAGCAGAACCAACCAAATAGGCTTGCTTTTCAGAATGATTACCAAGCCCAAAGAAGGAATTTTAACCATGGGTCATTCTAGCCATACAATCCAAACACATCCAATTCGTCAAAGGAACTTGTGCCCCAAAATAACGTTGCTCAGGAGTGCGATTGGTGTTATCCATGCAATCAACCACATAACCAATCAACATGCGCTAATGGAATGAGAAATCAGGCTTTAATGGTTCAAAATAACTATGCTGGTTCAGAAAATATTGCAGATCAGAATCAAGAAAAACAAGATAACGTGGAAGTTGCCTTGCCAAACTGGCAGAGTTCTAAATTCTATGGCGTGAATGGCCAAGATCAGCAAAACTGTCCTATTTTGGCTAATACTAGGTCAAGAAAGAGAGCTATGGATCTGGGACAGCAGGCTGGAAATTCACAACAACCCACAAACAGTAAGCAACCCATTTCATCGAATGCTAACGCTACCGCACAACCTAAAATGCAGATTCTGCAAAGAGGCCAAGAGATACCTAGCAAGGAGCAGTTAAGAACACATTTGCAACCTTTGCAGAGGAAAAACGATGTTGTTGTCACAAAAAACCAGCAGAAGGTAAATCCTTCATCATTTAATATTGTTGAGCATCTCAAGAAAACCACTGTCAGTATGTCGGTATTAGATGCTTTACACCTTCGAGGGCAGAAAGGTTTACTGCAGGAAGCTTTAGCTGAGTTGTCTATTTCTGACAATGCTAATTAGCAAGTTGCAAAGGTCGTGCTTGCTAATGATCTGGAGGACAAAAATGAACAAAAAACTAAAGAGGTAAAGCCTCCCCCGTTCTACTTAAGTCTGATTATCGGCGATAAAATCGTTCATAATTGTATGGTTGATTCTGGTGCCAGTAGTTCAGTCATGCCTAAGTGTTTAGCTGATAAGTTAGGTCTTGTTTATGAGCATAACCCCCAGAAAGGCGTAGTGCAATTAGATGGGTCTGTTGTTAGAACTGCTGATATTATCAAAAATCTGGCTCTTACTTTGCATGCATCCCCAATTTTTTCTATTCATCAGGATGTACATGTCATAGACTTACCGCCGCACTTTTCCATTTGTCTTTCAATGGATTTTATAGCCAAGTTGGGTGGGTTTCTATCTTTTGATTGGTCTCATTTTTTTTTTAGAACAAGGTATGGTACAAAAGTGACTATAAATTCTGAGCCTCTCACCAAAGACCATATCGAACCATATTCACCAAATCCCATAAATGCTAACCTTTACGTAACCTCTACACTGGAGGAGCAAACCATGACCTCAAACTGTAGCACCCATATAGACAATATCAATCTAGATGAATGGGTAGCCGAAGATCACGAGCTTGATCCATTTCAACACACAGATGAGATAGGATTAGGAGTCTATATGATTCGAGAACCTGATTGCGATATGCCTAATCTTTGTAAAGAGGAGGAACCGTCTGCAGAAACAGGAAATGAGCTTTGGAAGCTTTATTTTGATGGTTCGAGAAGCAGTATTGGTGTTGGAGGTGGGGCTATGTTGATAGCACCTGAAGGAGATAAATACTTTTTAGCTTGCAGATTTTCTTTCAGCTATTCAAATAATATAGTTGAGTATGAAGCGTTAGTGCATGGCCTCAAATGGGCCCGCAAATGAGGTATTAAATGCTTGCAAGTTTATGGTGATTCAGAACTAATTGTAAATCAAGTCAGAAATTTAAATGCTACCAAGAATGATTTGCTTAAGAAATATAAGCATCGTGTATGGGATTTGATGGAATATTTTGATGCTTTTAATATTGTTTTGATTCCTAGAAACGAAAATAAGCATGCTGATAGACTCGCTGCCCTAGGAGCCCAATTTGATATTCCCAAGGAGATTCATAAAGTAGAGGCACGTCAATATGTAAAAATAGTGGTCAGACCTTCTATGCCTGACAATAATGTGAGCTAGCAGGTTTTTGACAGCGATGAGCAAATCGTAAATTTCCTGATTCCTGAAGCTGAGTTTGTAGATGGAAACCAGCAAAAATGGCAGCAACAATATGACGACCAGATTGTGTAGTTGAAGACCAACAAGCTGCCAAAAGGATTGGTAACCTTGGAATCTGTATTCAATTCAGATGACCAAGTGCGTAAGGACAAATGCAGCCTGACGGTTAAAGAGGAACATTATGTAGCCATTGAAATCTTCAAAGGCAAGCTTCTCAAGCTGGGAAAGGTATGTAGTAAGGATGAATAGAAGATAAGTTACCTGTATGAACCATCAACAACAATGCAGTCTGCTACTAATCATACACTGAAACAATCAAGTGAAGTGCAGACACATAAGCTGAAGGAGAAGCACCAATATGATCATGATATATTATTTTTTATGCTAACTTTGTTTGTTTGTTTGTGCAGGTATTGGGAAAATCAGGAAGTTAATTATTATTTAAAGACCAAGCATGTGGAGAAAAATGGGCTCCCACAAGGGTAGAGCTCGACATGCTGCCCTTATTCATTCCAAGTGGACCGAGATAGTAATTGCATCATCATATTCATCAAGAAAATAAATGATATACAACTGAAAGAGTAAAGCAGAGTTATCTATCAAGCTATTAAACCAACCATGCATTCATAACAATCATATAAATGCTTTCTGAAAGCTACAAGTGAATAGTGAGTTTAATCGGCTCAATCATTTAACTGAGTATGTTCATCTCAAGCATTGTTGTATGGTTTATGTTCTTTTGCCAAAATATTATTTGTTCACCATGTTTATAATGTCATACAAAGACCAACAGTGTTCTTTCTCTCAATCAAGAATAGTGAACAGGAATACATAATGCCTTAACAAATAGAATTGTTTCAATTTTTCATCTCAGAAGAGAACCATCTCACTTTGGAGATTCCTTCTTTGTTTAGATCACCCACATCTAAAGAAGGTTTCCATGTTTTAGTAGATTATTGAATCTTGTATTCAACAGGGTGCAAATCTAATTGATAACAGTTACAACAACACCTATCACATGTCAATTGGTATGACACCGTTTAAAGCATTGTATGGGTATGATGTGACATCCTTTCTAGACTTAGCCCTTGGAGAAAGAAAAGCTCCAAAATCCAAAGAATGGGTCCAATAATTCCAAGACATCCTTAAATCCCTTCAAGATAATTTTCACCATGTGCAAAACCAACAGAAAATCTGTGTTGATAAACACAAGGTTGAGAGAAGATTTGAGGTCGAAGATTTGGTGTACCTCTACCTACAACCATACTGACAGTCATCCTTAAATAAGAGTGGTGTTGAAAAACTAAAGCCCTGATACTATGGTCCTTACAAACTGATCAAGCATATAGTAGAAGTAGCATATGAATTGGAACTCCCCAAAGACAGTATAATACACAACGTATACCATGCACCATGTCTTAAAAAAGCATTAAGACAAAAAATCACACCCTCCATTGAACTTCCACCCTTAAAAAATGAAGAAGGTAAAGTTGATATTGACTCCTGACAAGATAATAGACACCCAGGAAAGAAGACTAAGGAATAGGATCATTAAGGATAACCTAATCCAGTGGAAAGGCTAACCTTTGGAAGATTCAACTTGGGAGAATGACCAAGTCCTTCAAAATCATAATCCATGAATGCTTGTGGGAAAGCATCTTCAAGGAGGGGAGATTGTCATAACCCCACCCAGGAAACAAAAATAGATGGAAAAATAAAGGGTCAATTTGAGAGAAAATAAACAATCTGATCGTTGAAGGGAGAGTAGCTAATTAGAAGCAAAGAAAGAATTACCTTCTATTAATACTAATAGTGATCAAACAAATCGATTAAATTAACTAAGTGGTTGAATAGAAATTATAATAATAAATTAAGAGGTCGAATAGCAATTATAATAATAAATTAAGTGGCCGACCAACAATTGTAATAATAAA
>VDFB02099989.1:0-20892 GCA_007258455.2 Sequoia sempervirens | reverse complement strand
GTATTTCATAGGGGCATTTTGATGGATTTGTGAAGTGCTAACCACTACATGAAGTTTAGTGTTTGCAGATTTTAATGGATGCCTACACTAACTTCTTAGATCTTCCCTCTCAATTGCTCACAAATCTGCCATACATCCCCTCATAAATATACAATATAGTCTTCAATAATTCTACTCATAAAAACACCATGATCTTGCTCTTTTTTTTTCTTCTCACAAAATTGCTGCTATAAATATGCTCATGTCTCATAAATCTGCTCAAATAAATTTTTATTTTTTCTCTTCATATGAATAGTGTTCCTTGAATTGATTGATTTAAAACCCTCTCTCAACCTCTTATTTGTACCTTTCACAATGCCTCTTCATCTAAGGGAGGCGACTCCTCCAAAAGAGGTTGACCCACTTGCAAGAACAATTTTTTTTTTTTTGTTTTATTGCTCAAGTTTGGGCTCACCATCCAAAGGGGGGTCATCCCATCTATTTTAAAAATAAAATTAATTTATTTTGAATTTATAAGTCCAATGAGAAATGGGTGCCACACAAGGAGAGGTCGGACCACACAATTGTAATATTAATTTTTCCTTCATATGGTGGGTGCTAAACATAATCCATTAGATCCATGGGGCGGCCATCAAACACATTCTTTGACATCAATGACAATACTAATTTTTCCAACAACCACAATGGTAAAAAAGAAAGTGCATATTTAAGAACTTTACACTATTTTTTTAGAGTTCTTGAAAAAATGAATAGAAGGAAGCACTAAGAGGAAGGGTTTGATGTTGATAATTCAAAGCAATTAAAGAAGATAAGGTGTGGTGTCAAAAGCATCAATAATAGATAAGGTAAGAAGAAAATGAAACATCATTGCAAATTCACAAGACAAATATGAGAAGTGGAGAAAGTAGAAGTAAAGGTTCAAGTTGAGGCATCTATACCATTAAGGAGAAGAGAAAAACAAGACAAGATTGTCTCATCCTCTTTGTAGAATATTTTTTATGTAATAGCATGATGGCATAATTTATTAATGGGTTGGAAATTTCTTAGAGTGATATCACTACAATAAGAAAAACAATCTAGTACATTTTAGATGGTTGAATATTATGTGTTACAACTACAAGAATGAAGGCCCTACTAATTTTCTTCTTTACTAGCAATCCCATAAATATGTTCTAATGGAGTAATGTAGTCAATGTACAATGTCTAATATGTTTCAATAATATTGGTTATCCAACTATGTATTGATTGCTTTTTGGCTTTAGGTAGTTATAAGCATTGGTTGGATGACAATTATGTTCCTCTAGTTTTTTGTTACATACAACATCATGCTTCACAATTCACCACCTTACATGAAGATGGTCATGGTGATGCGTGCATTCCACTTTAATAAATTTATTTCCTTTTATCATTTCCTCAAGGCATGATCATATATTGTACCGTGTGGGTTATTCTTGACATTAGTGGTTGTTATTTTAACATATAAATATTTATACACCTGATGAAGACCCAAAAAGAGCAATGTTATGGAGATGCTTGGTTTATAATTATCCATTTTTTTATTTGACTCATAGATAACTTTACTATTGAAACACCAAAAGGAAAAGAGGGAGCTTTCCAAATGAGATCATGTGGTGGTGAGTGTTAAACTTGGTTTTATTTTACAAACATTGGGCTTTATTAGACGTAATTTTTTTATCGAGGCTTCACATGATAGATCCTTGTTTTACGTGGTCTTACTTTTGCATGAGTCCCAACAAGGTCCTCAAATGACTAGATTGTGAGAGTTAATGATGACTCCTCAACACCCTCAGGAATAGTTGCTAGACCAAAATATCTTCCACAAGAGAGAGAATGGAAAGAATACTTGCTTCAATAATGCAAGATTGAATATTGTTGAATATGAAAAGTACATGCGATTCCTTGCTTATAAAGGAAAGGTGAGACATAGGATTAGATAAGATCATGAAAAATGTCTTAATCCTATAACATGAGGCAACTAAGACATAACAACCTAGGATAAGATAAGTTCTAGATATGACAACTAAGAATTTTAGAAGGAATCTTACAATCCTAAGTAAACTTAACATGTGAGTATGTCCCTTAATTCTCTAGTGAGTGAATTAACTAGGTACAATACATTTATTCACACCAACACCCCCCTTAAGTGCAACTTAGGGAGAAGATTATTATGCAAATGATGCATAAATGATAATGAATATGGGTCCTGGCTATGAGGCCAAATTAGGTACCCATTTACAATGCAAATTCCATCAATGCAATCCATCACAACGAGAGAAAAGGAGAAAACCCAATGGGACAAAACTCCTCTCCAAAAGAGAGAAAAGAACAAACAAGATGATGTATGGAGGACTCAATGATACCCCACAAGGACTACATATATCATGCATATACATTCAATGACCCCCCATAAGAAGAAAAAAGAGAGACAAGATATCCTCCCCCCACAATGAAGCAGCTCCAATGTCGATGAAGAAAGCCTGAAAACAAGATGACCCAATTTCTGCAAGAAACCCATCTTCCCTTAGGAAGAAACAAATTCATTGTTCGATGAAGAAGCCACTCCATCTCCAACTGAAAGGAGGAAGAACCAAGTCTCAACATGTGTGTCTCTAAAAACTAATTAGGAGTCTCCAAACTTGAATAAGCCAAAACATAATCATGGTCAAAACCAACCAAGAAATATGAAAAATCAAGAGAATGAGGAAACTCATGAATACCAATCTTCAAAGACAAAGAAGATAGGATAACAGTTGTGCTAAAATTATCATCAAAGAGGAGATAAACCCCCTCAAGTGTGTCCTCCAAATTTGTAGTATGAGATTCCACAAACAAGTTAGAAACACATGTCAAATATTCATCCCACAAAGCAAGATCTGAAAAAACTATGATCATCCTGCTGAATAGAAGCACTGCTAGTTGAATAAGCAAGAGGTGGAGTACGAAGTTCAACACTAATCTCTAGAATACCAAGGTTTAGATGAACAAACTTCTCCTCACAAACATGATTCACACTTGATGGAGTGTGATATGCAATCAAAGGAATATTATCTTCTTCTGAAATAAAATGTGAAAGGGAATACAAACGAGATGAATGATCAACCATCCTGATAGCAATGATATCCCTAGTCTTCAAGTCCCTTATGTACAATCTATCAGGATTGAACTCAACTGTTTTACCTTGAACACCATGGGTAATCTAATAAACAAAAAGGAGATTAGTGGATAAAAAAGGAACACAAAGTACATCATTAAAAGTGCCCTCTCCCATGTCAATAGAGCCCTTCCCACTTACATTCATTTGTGTATTGTTACTCATCAAAATATGAGGTGAATTACAAGGCTCAAAAGAAGAGAAAATTCCCATAGATGATAAGATGACCCTGAATCAAGAATCCATATATTAGATTCGAGACTTGTAGAGACCAAAAGTGCTTATCCTTTCATTTTGTGTAGCCCAGTTGTAGATCTTGTGTTCTTTGACTATGAAGATGAAGATGTTGTCGATTGAGATTTTGAAGAAGTAGATGGTGATGAGGGTAGTTGTATGTTATTCTTTTGAAAAAGGTGTGTGAGTTCATCAATCTTCTTATTATAACATCTATTCTCATCATGTCCTAAGGGTGATCCCACAATAATGGGTTACACTTTTTGGCCAAACTTGACATTGAAATAGAGATTTTTCACCACATATTCATTTTCTCACACCTACAGCAGCTAAACCATTAAGAATTTGAAGATGAATCAAACTAGTGATTTATGAGATTTTGTGTGTATATTTTAATTATATTTTTTAAAATAAATTGTGAATCGTTTTATGCAATTTTAATAACTTATTTTTTTTACTAAACAACATGTTTAAAAAGTGATTTTTACTGTGTACCACATAATTTTTTTATAGAAAGGATACAATTCTAATTTTTAAAATACAGATTTTTCACACCAATCTCTAGAGCATGGATATTTTTTCATAATTTTTTGTTGCATTTTTTAAAATTAATTTTCTATGTCAAAGTAATTATAATTTGGACAGAGGTGTATTGTGTATCGCATAACATTTTTTGTATGCATTTGAATTAACTTATTCTTTTTTTGTTGGAATAGGGACAAAATACCTAGAGGACATGCATTTTTCAGATTTTTTTTTCTCTATTTTCCTATTTTTTTCGTATGTGTGAAACAAAGACCTTGATGTTCATTGAAAAACATACATTCACAATAAATAAAAAATAAATATAATAATCAAATTAAACATATTTAAAATTATACTTTTTGGGAAGCTTATAATAAGGGCTACATACTTATAAAACATAAATTTTAAATGAACTCATTTGATCCCCTAAAAGGTAAATCAAAAATGGTTTTTTATTAGCATTTTGATAAGTGTAGAGGAGACTCCATTATAGGTATGGTTTAAAACTAGTGAGGTTCTATCCAAGGGGATTTGATCAAACCCTCTTTAATTAAAATCCTTTAAATGGAACCTTTCTAGGCTTAAATCATTATATTTTCTAAAAATATGTGATTTCAGGAAAAAAAAAAAAAAAAATAGGATGTCCTAAAAAGTGTAACTCATTATTGTGGCAACACCCCTAACATTTTACAATATGCACATTTAAACTTCTTCTTTCTAGATGAATCCTCTTTAGAAGAGGGAGTAGCCTCAAGATTGCTATGTGAAGGTGGATCTTTACCTTGCTCATTAGACTTGGGTTCCTTATTCTGCTTCTTACCCTTGCCACTTGAAGCCTTTGTATCTTATGCAAAAAGAGCATGAGATTTAGAAGACTTCAATGTGACCATGTGTGCCAACTTTTTTTGTTCCCTTGTAAGTTGAGATGCAAATTCATCAAGAGAAGGCATTTTGCATGCATTGCCAAGGGAATCCATTGTAGCATAAAATGTAGAAACAAACAATAAATAATCAAGACCAAGATTAGCAAGAATAGAAAGAATCAATTGTTCATCCTCTTTAGTGACCCCACAATTAGATAAATGCGGTCTAAGAGAATTGAGCTTAGAGAAGAAGTCTTGGAAATTATCAAAATCTAAAGGATTAAGACTCATTAGTTCATTCTCCAACTTAATTTTCCTCATTTTATCTAGCTTACCAAAGAGTCTCTCTAAAGAATAGTTAATTGAGCCGTATGAGGTAGGAAACTCTCAAGTACGGTTCTAAGGGAAGAAAACTTTGACAAGTTGATCTATCTCGACCGAGGAGAACAGGCCATTCAACAGGGAGATCCTGAAATTGTGGAAGCTTGGTTTGATCAAGCTGCTGAGTATTGGAAACAAGCTATAGCGCTTGCTCCAAGCAATTATATTGAAGCACAAAATCGGTTAAAGATTACAGGACGTTTTGGAGAATGAAAATCTCTCGATTACTATACTGGGAAATCGTCAAGATTATGAAATTCAGAATAAATAATTTTTTCATACTATTCGAGTGAATTAGCTTCTCTTATTGCATTGTCATTATAGAAAAATATATTGAAAATATAACAAAGAATATTTTCTTTGGATCGTTAATGAAAAGGATCTTTTCATTATGGGTAAATCCCGTCCGGAGATACAATTTAATTAAAGATTCATTAATATTTATCAATTCAAAGTTCTTTTAAATCATAAAAGTGATCTGTAACATATGGGTCCAGAGATATGGATAAATAAATCTGGATATGAAGATAATGATTATATTGAGATATGTTTTTTACCACTGGGCGGAAAAGGCGTTTTACATCTCGTAACGGTCCATTGAGCACCTATCAGATATGTCATAATAAATTTGAACACCTGCCTCAAAGCGACTTCCGTATCATAGTCGCTCCAGTTCTAAACTGGGAAATAAAGAGAGGAACGAGTTGAGAATATATATTTATATATATATATATATATATATATATATTTTCTTTTTTCAAAATTTCGGCGGGATTTTTCTCATGTCTCGTCTGGAAAGAGGAGAACTCAATGATCATTCGTTCACCGGAACCGATATGGAGAAATATCCAAAAGAAGAGTACCAAGAGCTTCATCCCTTCTATCAAGCCATTTTCTTCTTTCTATAGCTCTTGTGGGTTTTGAATTTTGGCCAAATATAATTCTATGCAATGTCAATTTTAACAATAATATCTCCATTTGTGATCTTCATTCATGATAGTTATATGGGATCACCCTATATGGAGTTAGAAGTACAAATTTTGGCAAATCCATGAACAAATTTCTCGTCGCAATACAAGCAAATAACTCCTTTGTCCCAAACAAATTGACACTTTTTTGTAAATTTACAATAATGTATCCAAAAGTACCAAATCAGTTTCAAACTAAAATTTGAAATTCTTGAAACAAATCTACAAAAAGTGCATGTATAGAATTGTAGTGCTCTTGAATACCTTTTTGATTCTGCAAGAATTAAAAAATTAGAGTTCCAAGCAAAAACTTATGAGCTTGGAGGTTGAAAAGCAATATTTGACTCCAACCCTAAAAAAATGGCACAAAACAACAAATTTTCTACAAAACACTTACACCACTAAAAAATTCAGACAATATGCTTTCTGACAATATTTCGTTTAAAAAAATTTGCCTACTAGATCAAAAGTTATGAAAATTTAAAGAAAACCCCCTATTTTAGGGCTCTTGGGGGACAAATTTGGAAGTTTAAAGAGGCTAATTCAATGCAATAATAAAGCACCTGAGTGCTTACCATATGACCACGGCTTTAACAATTGGTAAAAATAAGTCATCACTGAGGGCAATGGCACTACTCAGGCGACGATTGCGGTGAGTGGCGGGCTAATGCTGCACCGTTGGGGCTTTAAGCCCTCACTCCCACGGCTATGTGAGGCAAAACCAAGTGCTAAGCACTATATAGAAAACTTGTCGGCCAAACTTTTTTTTTAAAAAGGTTTTTAATATATTAAAAAATCTTTGATAGCCGAAAATAATGTGGCTAACAAACCCTATAGAAAAGGTTTGCATATGGGCCAAAAAAAATTAAACCCTCGAACCAGGTAATAATAATTTCAACTCAATTTTAATAAAACCCCTGCAACTTTTTAGTAAAAATATATTCCTGAAATATAATAAATTTAGATTAACAATAAAAAATCGTAGAATTAATTTTTAATAAAAAAATTCTGTGAAATAAGAAATTTATGTCATACCACCTACTTGGGGAGTCATACAGCTTGCTTAGGTAAAAAAATTGCCTCAAAAATAACGTTTTCAAAAATGGACAAATTTACAGTCAAAATTCGTTGAATCGGCCTTCTAAATGCAATGGAAAGGTCAATTTGGGATCAAAGTTCCTTGAAATTTTAGCTACCTCCAAATCTTGCAACTAAAACCCTCAAATTGAAACCTTCATAGATCAGACAAAACACAACCAAATTTGACGAAATGAAAGATAAACATGAAATTCTTTGATGCCCTGGATTCAATTGTGAGGTCATTGAAACCCCAACATGCACCCAACAAAATATTCAACCCAACATGGAACTCTTAGATCTGGGAAAGAATCTGCAACACTAGATATTCGATACCATGTAAGAGTTAATGGTGACTCCTCAACACTCCCAGGAACAGTTGCTAGGCCAAAATATCTTCCAAAAGAGAGAGAATGGCAAAAACAATTACTTCAACAATGTAAGATTGAATATAGCTAAATATGCAAATGTGCAGGGGATGCCTTGCTTATAAAGGCAAGGTGTGACATAGGATTAGACAAGATCAAGACAAGTGTCTTAATCCTATAACATGAGACAACTAAGTCATAACAACCTAGGATAAGATAAGTTCTATATATGACAACTAAGACTTCTAGAAGGAGTCTTATAATCTTAAGTAAACTTAACATGTGAATATGTCCCCTAATTCCCTAGTGAGTGAATTAACTAGGTACAAGAAATTTATTCACACCAACATATATGATGTCCTAATAAATTATCAATAGATGTAATACCACCTTTCTTACAATGAAAAATTATTGAAAGTTCATTTAGAGATCATCCTCTCTAGCCACTATCCCATATTTTTGTGTGTGAGATATTTAGGCCTCAAAAAATATCTAACACAATGTTCTATCTAAGCATGTATCTTCTCTCTCATCGGGATAAATTAAGTTTAGCAGCCAAGTCTATAACCTTGTATCATGTCTATTACTCTCTATCAATGTTTGAATGATGCACTTTCTAGCACCAACACCTTTTTGAGGTGTTATGGAAAAAAGTGGTGAGAACAAGTGGGCCAATGGTGTTGTTGCCGAATAATTTGAGGATTTCCACTTAGTTGGAATGCAAACCCTTTGATTCCCACCTTCAAACCTTGGAAACTAAGCTCAAACACAAGCTCATGATCATTGGATTCATATGATAAGGTTTCTCATATCAAAGTTGACTATACTAGCTCAAAGTTGGCCATAAGACCTCTTGAGGATTTTTGACTCCTTTCACCACAACCAAGATAAGAAACAAATTTAGGCTTCTCAATCCTCTTACAAATTTCCTAGGCCTTTGTGGAGAATAGGAAATTTCCTTAGGTCCAAGAATTTTATGAAATGTGCTTAGGTTTAAGAAAATTAACTTAATGTCCTTCCTTTTGAGCTTAGCTACTCATCTCAAATGTCATGTGATGCTCCGCTCACAGTGAGCATCATGAAAAATTTATGAAAATAACCAACAAGAAATCCGATGGCCTAGACAACTTCCCTTGCAAGTTCCTCAAACCAACTTGGCATTTTGTTGGTCTCAATCTTCTATAAATCACAAGGAATCCCTCTAAATCAAGTTTTTAGGCACTATTAACAATTGTGGAATCATCAATTTTATTCTCAAATTTGAGGACACTAAGTTGTTATCCACTTAGAGGTCCATCATTTTGAGTCTCCTCCAAGATCCCATTTAAAAAATTACTCTTTGCCTTTGCCACTTCCCACCATTGTGGGGGAAAAGTAAACAATTTCAACCAAAAGATGGATTGAAGCTTCTCAACAACACATTTTATTTCTCTAGCTTGATTTAGAAAAAAAATTGTGACCAAATTGCATGGCCACAACTTGGTCATGATTAGAGCACTTGGATTTGGATTTTTTTGCTCTCAATAATTTATCCTTTTTTCCCAATGTGTTTGCTTCTTTATCCATCAATAGAAAATATAATGACAACTTTAGTCTATTCGTATCTACTTTCCCTTTCCCTTGTTAGTGTTTTACTTCACACTTTTGAATGAAACAGAAAATAAAATAAATGTGTAGTTGAACCACTCTTTGAATTGGAAGGGGAAGATTTTTGTAAACAAAATCTAACTTAATCTAAACAATATGTACAATGTTTTTTGGGTGGTTCATGCTAATGCCAAACAAAATTAAAGGTCTATTTTTGGATTCACCTAGGGCTATGCATTTCAACTCAAGACAAAAAAAAAAAAAAACTTTTTGTCTAAATGAAAACCCTACTACATGCTTGCTTTGTTCAAATAAAGGCAATGATTAAACACTAGAGGTACACACAAGGATGACAATTGTTTGAACAATACAAAATATTTGGTATATAGGTAAATGATATACAAAGCTATCGAATCCTCTTTACCGAGACTTGCAATATGAAGCCTACAATTAAGAGTAATAACACTTCAATTTACTTCAACACATATATTAGCTATTGTGAGTTAAATATAATAGTTGCATTCAAAGTTGCAACCACCAACCTAACAACTATTGTAAGACAATGCCTCCAATAACATTTAAGTGACACTTCACTCACAAAAGCACATAAGACACTTATACTTCAACATCAACTAAGGAGAAAAATAGGTATATTAAACTCTATTAAATGAATATTGAATTTTGGATCCATAATATTGTGTACCTACACCACTTGTTTATAAGGGTTTACAATGTGTTGCGTGAAAAATAATAAAAATTAACTATGACTTCTAATATAACAATAGGTTGTTTGCATGCAATGCAAATTTTATGCAAAATTTAACCCAATAATACACAATTTAAACTTAGGAAATCTTCAATTAGACTAATTACAACTTTGAATAGATCTTCTAGAAGATGACTAAAAATGGATCAATCTATTAATGGCTTTGACTAAAAATAGACTACTCAAAATATGACAATTTCTTCAAACAACAATGATGATTAAAATAGTTTTTTAGTGCAAGCTAAAAATAAATTATTTTGGACAATGCAATTTTGAAGATGATTATAACAAATTTTGTCTATTCTATCCATGGTAATATCCTAATAAAACACTAAAAATATGAAAATTCGATACTTGAATCTAAGTACCCCCTTTGTTGATCATACACCAAACCCTAGTTGAAATATAGAACTTGGATACTCTAAAAACTCTAGCAACTTAGAAAACGATCAATAACATGATGAATATTTCATAACCTTAAGCACACAAAAAGATTAAGCTACCACTTTGTCTAATAATCTACAAGTATATATATGAATACTATGAATGTATTGAACTTGCTAGTATCAATTTGAAATTGGGAACATTGGGAAGGTTTTCAATACTAAAATCACCTATAGCCAATTTTTTGTTGCCTGACTAAAAACTTGCTAAATTGGACCCTTGTTGCTGTGACATAATTTTTATTGTTGTCGATAATCAAAACCTCACAATAATGATGAAAGTTGTAGCTCTATTCTAGGTGATAAAAACCACGAAGACCTACTAATAACAACTACTCCTTTGTAGCTCTATGCACAAAAAAATTGATGTTATCACAAAATATTAGTTGTAATATTGATTAGAAGTCACTATTGATATTAGGAGTTGTAGGATTTTCCTTAGGAACAATTCAATATACACACTTTTAGGAAGGACTTCCCTTAGGTACAATTCTATACACACACATACATATATATCAAACCTTCCTTGAGTTTGAAAAGTCATGTTGTATGAATAGATGCATTTGTTTTCAAACGCAAATCAAAATAGGATAATAATGACACCTTTGTAAGTTTGCATCTTGCTACATGATTATAGTTGGCCCTCACAAATATGCATAGACCCATACAATTATTTCATGCCTTTGATTTTGCAATGCTTGATTTGCTAAAAATGGCACACACTCGACAATATAAACTTCATCTTCAAATTTGTTGATTTCTTCTCCCTTTACACAAGAACAAATCTATGTATGTGAATTCAATTTTCAAAATTGGAACTAAATTTATGCCTTAAAATTCACGTTCCTATATGAACTATTTTTTATTTTTTATTTTTTGTCTACATTTTATCTTCACCAAACGTGTGTCTAACAATGAGATTTTGTGATGAAGTCGAGGTTAGGAGACCTTATCAGGCTACCCAACGACACAACCAACAACTCACAATAGGAATAAAACTCTTACTAAACACATGTTAAAAAAAATTCTAAACAAAAATAAAATAAAATAAAACTCTTAATCCACACCAAAAGAGTTAAAAAAAAAATTCTAAACAAAAAACCCCTAGATACCTAATTTCACCTATAGTGAGGGTACTTAACCTCTTTTGCCTCATTTCAAAAATACATGCAAAACAACATTTTTTGAAGGTGAAAGCAATGGGATAGAGGGATATACACCAAAAAGAGAAAAAGAACAACACAAAGAAGATCTATCTATAAACAATGGGCGAATCTTCTTGTTTTTTAAAACATTGGAGATTTTTTTCACTTTTAAAAAAAAAAATTGAATAATTTTTTAAACCTTTTATACATTATACAAAGGTTGTAGTGTCAATTTTTTAGTATTTTTACAAAGTTGTAGAGTTGTAAATTTGTAAAAAAAAAAAAATTGTTATGTTCATACAAAATGATTGGTAGCTTAGCTCAAATGCCCCACATAGAGAACTTATTTAAATTTGATGCAACATACTCTTTGAGGGCATACAACCATGATTGAACAACTTTTCGATGGTAGGGATTATCATTGTAGCCAATGTGAGAATGAGTATAAAAGCTCGTATAATTGGATTAGGAATAAGAATTTTTTTTGGGGCAAAATAAAAAGAGTTGCTCAAGCAAAAAATAATGGGACATATTAAAGAACAAGAGGATATCAACATGGTAAGTAAAAAATTAAAGTTGAGGAATTAAAAAAATGGTGCAAAGCAGTGATTCAAAGGGATGGAGGTGAATAGGACTGTAGTTTGGTGACTGGGATGTAGGCAAAGTCCTAGATGTGGGTCTTAAGTAATTGGGGCAAAGTAATGATGTAATTCCAATTTATGCAACTAGAGCAAATAGGATTCCTCTGGGCTCAAGAAACTTGGAAGATAAAATATTTCAAGGTAACTTCTTGTAGCAAAGTGGTAAGGAAGGATGGAGAAATGGCAACCATAATCCAAAATTCAAAAACCCTAGGTGGTTTAAACTTCACAAAAATGAAGAAAATCTAGGTGGTTAGTAAGAAAATTGTTGAAGAGTAAGGCGATTGTGGTAAATTCAAAAGAGATACAAATTCCTTCAAAAATATTGAGAGAAACATCGTTCTTTGTAAAATGGATGGGACCTAGGGCATCAAGGTCAAGAATCCAAAAATGATGGTGTGCAAAAGGAGGATAAGAGCTAAGTCTTAAATTGTTACCTAATGATTTTTATTTGGTAGAATGCAAAAATAAAGCTAAAAAAGAAGAAGAAATATTAGGTCAAGGTCCCTTAATAATGGAGTAGGATTTTATTCAACAAACCGGATCCTCAATTTTGATACCCTAGCACATTCATTAGGGAAAGCCTCGGTGTGGTTAAGATTAAATAATTTGCTATCAAAATATTGGAATGAAGAAAACCCAAAGTCGTTTGGAGATGCCCTAGGAACCTATATAAAATCAAAAGAAATCTTTCAAGTGGGTGAATTTGGGGTATATATTAGAATCTATGTAGAGCTAGATCCAAATATGACCTTTTGGGATGAATTGGAGATAATAACAAAGACTAGCAAATGGAAGTAGAGGCTTACTCTAGATACTTCCCCCCTATCTACAAAAATTGTATCAAGAGAAGTCGCCTAGAAGAGGAGTGCCCAAGTTTGAAGAAAGCATAGGGAAAGGAGAAAAGGAAAATGGCGGTCGATGTAGAAGAGCCATCCCTTGAGATGGTAATGGAACAAATAGAAGCTATTCAAGGACAAAATAAAAAAGATAATATAGATAAGGATCAACTTCCTTTTAATGCAAGATAGAAGACATAATCAATTACAAAATCAATAATAAGGCTTCGAACTTTGAAATCACATGCGATTTATTCAGAACTACCAATTCCAATAGGTTCAACAATATTGAATTATCCCTAGAATCAATAAGAGAAGAGGTATTGGAAATGATAGAATCGGAAAATCAACTTAAATGGAAGAGGTTGAAGTAGAAGATCATGAAGGAGACCAATTTTGGAATCCATCTTCAAAGGGAAATGGAATGGACATGGAAGGAATGGAAGGAATGGAAGGAAGGAATGGAAGGAACAGCCTGAAAGAAATGGAAAGGAAATGGAAAGATGGAATGGAATGGAATGGAGGATGGAAGCCTGGTGGGGCTCTGCATTATGGAAGACCAAGTAAAGCTAAGATAAGATTTGGTATAAATATAATAAGTAAAGGATGCAAGGTAATAAAATTAATAGAAGATCTTCAATTTCTAATATTAAACATATATGGACCAGCATCCCCTCAAGGGAAGAAACAACTATGGGCAAAAATTGAACAAGTCATAAGAAAAAACTTGAATGATATCTATCTTCTAGGTGAAGATTTTAATGCAATTTTGTATAGTGGGCACAAATTAGGGGGACTTCAAAAAAGAATCCTATTGATTTTGTAGAGTTTGTAGAAAAGAACGACTTGATAGAGATACCAATGAAAAATGACTTATACACATGGACAAATAGGAGACTGGGTTTCAACAACATCTCAGAAAAATTGGGCAAGTTTCTAATAAGGGGAGACTTGGGAAACCTGCCTTATGCTTTAGAATGCAATTTGGTACCATTCTCAAGCTTAGACTATTTCCCTATTCAGTTACATATTGAAAAGGATAAGAAGGCCAAAAGATGTCTGTTTAAATTTGAGAATATGTGGATGAAGGACCCAACATTTCAAGACTTAATATCGAAGTGGTGGGAAGAAGGCTCACATGCTAGAACAGAGATGTATTGCATAGTTGTCAAACTAAAATATGTCAAGAGAGTTGCTCAAGTGGAATAAAGAGCACTTTAAAAATATCCTTGAAAGAAAAAAGAAATAGAAAAGAAGATACAAGATCTGAATGAGGAAGTGTTCATAGTAGGAATGGATCAAAGAAGTCATATAACATAAAAAGAACTACTGAAAGCATATTATGAGATGTTCGCAAAGGAAGAGATATTTTGGAGGTAGAAAGCAAGAGAAGTTTGGCTCAAAGGCAGTGATAGGAACACCAAATTCTTTCATAACGCCACAAAAGTGAGATGCAACCAAAACAAAATAAATTCAATTAAACTAGCAGATGGCTTGGTAAGTGAGAATCCACAAGCCATTAAAAAGAAGCGGTTGTTGAAAAATACGATAGGCTTAAATTGGGTGTGGCAGAATCAATTGGTAGAGAGTATACAACAGTTGGTAAAAGAAAACCAAAATAGGTTGCTAATGGAGGCATTCATGGAAGCATAAATAAAAGAAGCAACTAGGTAGCTACATCCTGATAAGGCTCCTAGTCTCGATGGTTTCCATCCAAGCTTTTATCATAAATGTTGGGATATCATTGGGAAAGACATAACATAAGCCATATACGACTCAAGAAGGAAGGGTAAGCTACTGAAAGAAATAAACAACACCTTTATCGCTTTATTACCAAAGAAAGAGCAAGCAAAGACAATTGATGATTTTCAGCCTATGCAACACTTTGTACAAGATATTGGCTAAAGAAATAGCAAATAGACTTAAAAAGATTATTCCAGACATAATAGCAAAAGAGCGAATCAGATTTATTCTTGAAAGATCAATAATGGATGAGGTCATTATTGCTCAAGATTCAATACATTTGACACAAAAGAATGGGAAGCAGTAAAGATTGATTACGCTAGACATAAAAAAAGCCTATGACGAGGTAGATTGGAGGTTCCTTTCTAAAGTCCTAAATGTGTTTGGTTTTGACGACGAATGGATAAATTGGATATTTAATTGTATTGTCTACCCTAGGTATTTAGTGTTGGTAAATGGCTCCCTAGAAGGTTTTTTTGAAGTGTCTTGAGGCTTAAGGCAAGGAGATCCATTGTCTCCCTTCCAATTTGTCATTATGGTAGATGCATTAGGAAGGGCTTTGGACAAGGCGATGAGGTTAGGAAGACTTGAGGGCTTCCAAATGACGAGCAGTCTACCTCTTGTATCTCATCAACAGTTTGTTGATGATACCATGCTTTTTGGAATGGCCAAAAGGAAAGAAGCACAACAATTCAAGGACATTTTGGAAGCATATAATTTAGTCTCAGGTCAAGAAATAAACATGCAAAAGTTAGAAATATTTTTTTTCTGTAACACCCCAAAGAAAACAACAGGAAATTTTAAAAATACTAAAGTATAAACAAGGGAAGTTCCTAAGCACTTATCTTGGACTTCCATTAGCAAAACGCACAAGTTCAAGCAAGTTGTGGAATCCTCTCATTCAAAGAATGAATAACAAAGTGCCTGCTTGGAAGGGCAGGTGGCTATCATGGGTAGGGAGAATCTTAATGTTGAAAGTCTAATTATCCACTCTTCCAATATATCTAATGTCATGTATTGCACTAATGGTTGGGGTTGGCCATAGCCTTAGTCAAACAATGAGAATGTTATTTTGGCAAGACTCATCAAACAAAGATAAACTTGCCCTAATAGCCTGGGATAATATTTGTAAAGCAAAGATGGATGGTGGTGTGGGTCTAAGAAACTAGTCTTCTCAATATAAAGCATTAGGGGCAAAGCTAGTTTAGAAAATGTTCGAAAAGCCACATTTAAAATGGGTTAGAATTTTACAGAACAAATACCTATACAATAATGACCCTACTCATATTCTTGCCATAGAAAGGCTCACTCGAGGTTCTAGGATCTGCAAATCGATCATTACAAATTATTTAACTTGGGACATTCATGATGGACACACAACTTTGTTCTAGGACTCATGGGATAGTCATCCACCTTTGGATAGTTTGGTATCTTTAACACAATCAAAACAAATTTTGACAGAACTTTGGGGAAGAAGAGTCGAGAATTATTTGGAGGAAGTTGTTGAAGATGGGGTGCCTCTTTGGAAATGGAAAAGCTTTGCTAACAGTGGAATCCCAAGCAAAGAAGCAGATTCTCTACAACACATCCTTGAAGGTAGGAAAATAGTAGTAAGGTTGGGGCAAGATGAATTAAAGTGGCATGGAGCAAATAATGGTCAATATAATCCAAACGACGATTACTATCTAATGGGAAATAATGCTTCTAAGAAAAAACTCCCAATCCATTTATGTTGGGATAAACTTTGTCTGCCCAAGGTTGGAACCTTTGCACGAGCTGCATTGCAAGGGAGATTTTTAACTATGGACAAATTTATCAAAATGGGCTTCCATGGGCCTTCTCACTCTATTTTATGCCAAAATGGGGAAGAAATTGCGAATCATCTATTGGACGAGTGTTCATTTCCACAGGAGTGTTGGAGATGGTTGTGTGCTGAATTAGGTTGGTATGGTGCCCTTCCCAGGGATGTTCTAGGTCTATTCAAATCTTGGCCAATTTTGAAAACAAATAATTCTTTTGTGTTTAACAATTAGTCCCATCAATTCTCATTTGGGAAGTTTGGAAGGAAGGAATCAAAGAATCTTTCAAGAAAAAAGAAATGGCATTACCATCCTTTCTAAATAAGCTAGAAGCAACTATAGTTGAGACATCAAATAGCAGGGTGGCAAACAAAACCAAAAGCAAAGCAATCATAGAATGGGACCATAGGATGTTGAAGAATTGGTTTGGTTTAAAACCGCCACAAGTGAAAGGCAATGGTGGAGAAGCAAGCAAAGAAGCCAAGGAATTAGCAATATGGTATCCTTTGCCATATGGATGGTTCAAGATGAATTTTGATGGGGCCTCTAAAGGCAACCTAGTCATATCTAGGGTCAAAAGCATAATAAGGGATTCAAAAGGCCAAATAGTATGTAGTGCATCACTACCTCTTCTTGTCAGAACAAATAATGAAGCTGAGTTAAAGCACTTTCCCACGGTTAAAGATTGAGCAAAAAACTTAAAATTAAAAATTTGGAAATCGAAGGCGATTCTTCAATTATCATAAGTGTAGTGCATAATCATTTGATCCAAAATTGGAGATTGAAAGCCCAATTAGAAGTGGCATTGGGACTCATGGCCACCTTTAGTAATGTGCTAGCCAACCACACATATAGGGAAGCGAATGTGGAAGCAGATCATTTAGCAAATGTAGCGATTGATGACTATCAAAATTGCACCTTTTCCAAAGAATCAAATCAAGACATAACTAATCATTAAACAAGAAAAGAAATAAATTCTCTCCCTTGCAAATGAAGAGAAAGACAACTACCAGATACAAAATATCAACTAGACATGTAAAATCCTAAACAAAATAATAAGGTAGTAAGGTGATCATCAATCAGAGTTGAAGGTGATGTCAAGGTGTTGGCCAACATAAATACCCTTTGCCAAACTCACGATAAAAATGGGTAGGTCTATAAATTTGACCAAGAGGTTTGAAGCAAAGCATTTCTCTTTTCCATAACTCTAGTTGAAGCTTTGGGTATGGATACTCCGATGCGCCTGGTTTGCAAGGAGAGGAAAATGGCCTTTCTTAGAGAAATAGCCAAGCATAGGCTAAAACTGATATTCAAGTCGCATCACAAATTGGTGATGATGGCAGTTAAATGGGTTTTAGGTGATGATTTTCTTGTTGCAAACAATAGACACTGGATTAATATCAATATCTCCTCTAGGATTGTTGCTTCCTTGTTGGATTTCGGTGAACCCATGGACATGGTGAGAGCATTGTTAGTGGGATTGGTAAAGAAGGCATTTCTCGAAGGTTTGGAGGAAGTTTTGTTAGTGGCTCATCTTGGTTTGGGTAGCTCGCTTTCGTATTTGGTGCCTTTTAGAAGAAAACATTGTGGTTCAGTGGTGGCCATTCTTGGGAAATTTCCACATTGGCACCTTCATGAGTCACCGGAATAAGGCTGCAAAGGGCTGTTCTTTTTTGAAGAAGATAACCAACTTGGAGCCTAATTTCGGGATAGAATGGATGTACAAAATCATCAACCAGGTGGAGGATGTGAAAGATTAGGCAACACAAAGCATGAAATGAGTAATATGCAATTTTTGTATAGATGCATAGTAGCAATAGCTCGGGTCTGCGAACCCTTGAGCATAAGTTTGATAGAATAGTATAGATATAGACAAAGAATTAGATGTGATGGGCTTCTTTACAACAACCTTAGCCTTTTTTCTTCTACTTTCCATGATCTCAACTCCTCTCCACAGACTTGGCTTTGTTGGCATAAGTGCATTTGGCAGTACAAATTAAAGCCTAATAGCTCACTTAACTTTGGTGTTTGGGTCAACAAGTGCTTCCCATTCAGCAAAGGCTTTCCCATATAGACACTGCTCATCCAAGATAGCCTAAAATGCTACCAAGATAATGAAAGTTTAAATAGCATCATCTTTACTAAGTTGTCCTCTATGGGTGTGAGAACTATACCCATAATAAGCTTTTGAAATAGACTGCTATCAAAGGAAAACATTCAATTTTCAATGAGAAGATATTTTGAAAAGTGTTGGGGGAATATAGTGCGTTAAATGAATATCAAGGGCTAAAAGACAATCTTTGAGGATCTGAAAAGCAGACTTAGCATAGTCCACAGGCCTACTGTTTGAGTTTTAAGAAAGAATGACACTTTGAATGTCAATATCCAAACTCCAACCTCATGAATATTTTCATTTTGCCTTCCCAAAACCTGCTAAAAGTTCTTTGATAGTTATATTGTGTATGTTCTCAGTAAAATAGACTCTGGTTATCGTAAAATAAGAAGTTTAATCAGCCAAAAAATAAATGTGTCGAAATTAAAGAAATCAACCAAAATGGTTCAACTTAATTTAACGTAAATGTGGGCTACATATTAGCAACTAACGATCATCAGATTTAAATTTAAATTATTAATCTTCATCAACATATAGTACTGAGAATACTTTGTGCAAAAGGTAATTACTGAATGGAATCCTGATATAATACCAAAATTTGCACTGTAGATTGTCAAGTAAACGAGATGCCCCAAAGCTAAAGTTTGGAATATATTGTCCTTTGCAACAAAATTTTAATGCTGACAAGCACAAGTAAAACCAAAGTATATAACCAGCTCTATGATGAGGGGCACCTCCCAATAAGAATTGCCAGTACCTATTGCCTCTTCATAGATGCTAATCATGAGTGGCAGCTAAAAATCCAGGTCCATGCTTGACTTATATGAATCATGTTACCAAATGTTGCTGTTTATATAAATAATGTTGTGTATACATACGCACTCACAGAATACTCTACAAATGCTCATCTCTTGGTACCCACAAAAGACAGTATTAGTTTGAAATCTCAATCAACTATTCAGTCATTCAAGGTCTTGTGAAAAGCCGTCTGCCACCAAAAATCCCACATTAATGCATATTAAAGCGTGTAAATAATTTTATAAGTCAAGTGGTTAATTCTAGAAGCCAATGATGTCCAAATCAACATTATGCAGAAAATTCTCTCAAAATAGAGAATAGAGCAATAAAATATCACTGGACAATAACTTTACTAATACATACCGAGGTTGATGTTTTCAATAGTTCACGGATAGCCATTGTTGCGTAACATGAAGTGGGTAGGGTGAAGCTTATCTGAAGAGCAGTATGTGATGAAGGTTCAGAGCCATCACCAAGATTAACTTCCTTCACATTTGTTTTCAATTTCTCTTCAACATAACCTCTAACTAAATTAATCTGTGGATTCTGCTCTCCCTCCAAAGATGGCAGCGTTTCATGTTCAGTTGAATTTTCATTTGATGTTTGCTGTGGCACATTGTTACATTTAGCTAGTGCATCAAGATCTGTTTTGACCAATTGTTCCGTAGGGTCCTCATACTTAATGATATTCCTGCAAAAGATTACCAGGAATAGTAATGAGAAATAAAATCATTATGTCAGAAGCTAAACAGCCCATTTAATTTTAAAGAACAGTATGACCTATGTGCAAAAGCTAAACTCATAAAACTAAAACACAAATGACCATCCGGCATATGGAAGGATAGTCATTTACAAGTTCAACCATCAATTCAAAGTACTCCCCTCAATGAAAACATGAATTAAAAACAAAACGATAAAGAATTCTAAGTCCTCACATACCACATATAATCAATTGGCTTCTGGATTAATCTCCTGTATCCTCCTGCCATGCTCATTATTGAATATTCCCTGAAATGATGAGAAAGAACTTCAAAACAAGAAATAAACAACAATCATGGATGGACAACATGAAACAAGACAATACTCACAGAAGCTTCCCTGCTAAATTTCCCTAACTCCCATGTTTTTAATTAGACCACAAGCATTGCTGCACTGAAGTGTTACAAATGTCTTCCAGATAATCTAAATTCTAACCACAACAGAAGAGAAATCCTCATTTATGAAATTACATCCAGGAACTTACTTCACATTATGTGAGCAATCTTGCAAATTAACTGAATCCTGCACAAGAACCACATGATCACCAAAATTACCTATCTTCTTTTCAGTCAAAGAGGACGAAAAGTACAGCACAGGTAAAGCTACACGAATAAGAAATCATTATAATTACAAAAGATCACTGTACATATTAAGCAATATATATATGTAAG
>VDFB02099988.1:0-13057 GCA_007258455.2 Sequoia sempervirens | reverse complement strand
AATCTGCAAATAGAAGGAACCATTACTCTGGACATTAAAGTCTTTGCAAGATTAACCTTATTAGTCTCACAACTAGTTATCAGATCTATAAGACTACTTATCAAATCCTCCTATCATACATATGAATCTCTGATATGATTAAAGCATTTAACTTATTCCTTGAATAAGAGCAACAACCAGAACAGACAGTAAAACGTTACATTAAAATGATTAAATAAGTGATCCTTGATCAACTTTCATTAACAATCCATACGCACAATACAAAGGAGAGACTTAAAGATCTCAATCTATACATTCAAATTCATACATGTGTCCAAGACCTCACAATTTACAGACTGTAACCCTAAACCTCAAAATCTGGTAAAAACCTAACTCTATGACTTAGTGCTCTTCTCTTCAGATTTTTGTTCTAACTTCTGGCCCCCTGACCCTTACAAATGATTCAGAAATTCCTTTTAAATAGCTCCAGAAATGCCATCCAGCTCAGAGCCACATCAGCGCCATGTCAAACCCTAATCACCATGTTCTTCAACTACTTCTCTGGCCTCATAAATTTCATTGGTTGGGTTGTTGTAGGAAAGACACTCCCGCAAGAAAGAAGCCAGGCAATCGATGTCAAATCCACCGCCAAATCCGTGCGTCCATACTCGAGCCATGTCATCCTTGTACCAGAGCCGCGTCGCCATGAATGCACCAGGCTTCTGGGGCAAACACAGAAACCCTAACAGTGGTCTAGTATGAAACTTGACCATTGATCATCATAGATCGAGCAGTCGCCTTTAAATCTTCATCGGACCGCTGAGACAAGTCCTCCATTAGATTTCACTGCATACTGGTCTTCAGACAAACATCAGGCACCTTTATCGCTCAAATTAAAACATCACCGTTCATCATCTGCATGTACGCATTGATGTTCCATTAGTAGCTCGGGCTTTAACGCACCGCGTGGAGAGGCTCATATCGGCGAGAGATAGCAGTGTCGGGAAGACCTCAAGGTGAAGAGAAATAGCTACAATGAAGAGCCAAGCATATTAGCCAGATAGAAGGAACTCGGGGAAACGTCTGGCCAAAGGAAACATGCTGCACTAAACACCCGTCAAAGTCAGCAGGAGATCACAATGTCGGCGAGACCATACAGCAAAATCCACATGTGACACTAAAAAACACCATAGATTCAGGGAGAGATGGCCAAGTCGGCCAGACATCATAGCGAAATCACAGTGTGTTATCGAAAGATATTTCCTCCATACAGTGTTGCCAAGACGATTCAAAACTCACACCGACAAAGACCACTTTATGTTCCATCGGCGAGACCGAAAGGTCACTCGCCAAAGACCCAAGCTCATACCGAAGAGATCTTTATACACCACTTAAGTCACTATGTCCTATAACTTCTTTCACTGATGAAATCACCTGCCAAATGTATGTCGCTGTAGCACACAATCATTGGTGAGAAGTCATGTAGACACTTCACTATTATACCAAGAAGACCCTTAGAAACTTGTTCACCGAGAGAAGATAAGACCTTCACCAAAAGCCACACATTGAATCACCATCGGCAAGACACGATGCCATCACTATGACATACACCAAAACACAAGTCTCCCCGAGGCATCAAGTCTTCCATCACCGATCAGTGTAGCAAGATGACATCGCTAAGACATCTCAACAAAAGGTACCACCCACGCCAAAAGCAAACCACAAGACACCATCGGCAAGACTTAACAGATTCGCCAAGAGATATATCGAGAGTTCCAAGTCCTGCCGAAGGGAAGTCACACCGAAGAGAAAAGGGGGCCACCACAGTCGGGAAGACAAGCGGGGATCGAGGAGACATCTCCCCGACACAAAGAACATAGGCCGACAAAGACTTCAAGGAGAGAACACGGAGTCGCCAAGATGTCACCCCGAACTGAAAGAGTCATGTCGAAGGCACAACGAAGGGTAGCAAAAAGGAACTCGGGGAAACCAAGGGGAGTCGGGAGGACCTCACCCCGAACGGGAACTGCTGAAAGGAAAGCCCATCGGTGAGACACAAAGGAGTTGGGGAGACATCTCCCCGACACAACCAACCTAGGCCGAAAAGAAAGAGAACCTCGGGGGACAGATAAGAGTCATTGAGAGGTTACACCGAAAGCTGAAAGTCACAGTGAAGAAGAAGCGGGGCCAGTAAAAATGGTAGCTATGGGTCGGTAATGAATGGAAAATGGGGCTTAGGGGAACCACTTAAGTTAGAATAAACTGGGCGGATAGGTCAATGAAACAAAAAGGAAAATGGGATGAGAACCAAACAGGGCCGGAGCCGGGACCAGGAAAGAGACAGGGAACAAAAGGAACAAAAGGGACCAGTAATAAACCATCCCCACTCACTAAAGAAAAACTCACCGCTGATGAGCTAGAACCAACACGAGAAAAAGAAGCCGCAGGGCCAGAGTGGGATAAAACCTGAGATAGCAAACATGAAGAAGGTTCCAAAATTGATTCCCATCGCGATCCTGCCCCCGCCAAAGAAAACAAAAAAAAAGACAAGTGAAGAGACAGAGGAAAAGAACCAGCGACCGCCGCAAGGTAGAAACCAAACACATGGAATCAAGACCGGGATGGATGCATGAATAGGAACTAGAACCTTAGAATTGGAGAAGTTCTAGTTCCCTTCAAGCATCCATTCTGCCCCTGATTTCGAAAGAAAAACCAAAGCAAGCAAAAGAGAAACGGGAACCGGAATAAAAACCCAAAAAAAGGAAAAGAGAAAAACCAAGAAACCCTAATACAGGCCGCCCCTTGTAGATCAAAACTAGCATGCTGGGCTCAACCCTTGTGGGAGCCTATTTAACCCACATGCTAAAATGAAAGACACCCCATAGCTAAAGTTTAGTCATGAAAAACCAAAGTACACAACTAGACAATGAGAAAGCCAGAAATGGCACTAACATAGGCTCCAATTGGGGGATGTATGCCCCTAGTGGGCATAGCAAGAATTCAGATCACTGGGAGAGCAGACCAGAACAAAAGGAAACCCAAAACAATGAGGAGCTAACTGGACAAGGTTAGCAAACACAGCAAAACAAAACCAACCAGAAAAGCAAAAACCTAACCTAATGTTCATGGAAAAAGAAATGCTTTAGATGAAGCACCATTTCGAGAATTTTCCATGAACAGGCAATTCAAGAGTCACATTGTTGATTCCTTTGTTTCATTTGATGACACTAGGCCACCAAATGAAAAATGAGAGCCAGCTTTTACCTCTGTCAAACACAATTTTGCTAAATGAGCTGACATTCCCTAACTTGTGCTTGCCTTTGCCAAACTGCAACAATATGAATGAATGCACCTCTGCAAACATAAGTATATGATTTCCTTTGTGCAAGTGAAAACTTGCTCTCTGTTTAGTTTTATCTTCCACTGGCAACCAGGTCCAATAAACTTTATCATTGCCACACTCTTGATTCTTTGATTTTATATCATGTGGCAATACCTGTGAATACTGATCAAGACCATATGAAAAAATAGTCTGATCACAAATAGATGCCTGATAAAACATGTTAGTACCTCTCAACAGGCTGTCATATTCATCATTATAAACATGTACATGATCCTTATGCATTTGAAAGTTAGGCATACTTTCAAAATGCTAACTGTTATGTGACAACAAGCTATCATATTCTATCATATTCACTATTTACATTACCCTGAAGCTGAAAACAACTAGCTCCAGTGCTCTGCATATTGTCACATTCTGTGAAAACTTCATCAAGTGTATACAAAGGGATACACTCAGCATTCAACACATCTTGGAACTACTTTGTATCATTTTCAGTAGGAGGAGGCACATCATTAATGTAATGATGGATTAAACTACTACTCCCACTTCCTCTTTTCACTTGGCTCTGTTCTTCATCATGCTGGCAATGAGGGTCACCAAAGGACTCTAACTCATCTTCATGGGTTGTCCAACTATCATCATCCCAATCTTTCTCACCATTGAGCAACTCTAGTTTAGAAGCACAATCTAATTTCAAACTGAAATCAATGTCATCATGATCTGCAAGATCATCATTAGAAGGGGCATCAGAATCACTTGCATCATACCTTGCATCCTGTAGGTCCTCATCGTCAAGACCGATATGACTTGCCCACAACAACCTAGAGTTGTTGTGTGCACATCTTTGATATTCTGTGGTTAGCAAATCTGATATTTGTTTACAACTTAGTAGGTTAGTGCTCTATCCTACCCTCTCAACTACTTCTTCCTCTTCTTGACCAAACATAACTTATTCATCATTTGATGAAGCCTCATCAAAGGTATCAAGGAACAAAGTTCTAAGCTGATACCATGAAACAATGGAGTGCACCAATAAGCAAGTGAACCAATCATCGACCACACCTTCTAAAGATCTAACAAATAGCTTCATGACCACATCCTCTTTTTCAACCTGACAGTGTCCAATGAAATCAATAAAAAGCTGAATATGTCTTGATGCTGATTCCTCAACACCACCTTTAAACTTGGGTAAATATTTATTGATTCCCCTAGGGGCAGCATGTGGGTAACCCTGGATTTTATCAAAATCCAAAGGGCTGTATCTTTCCTTATCATACTCTCTCTTATGAGGATAAGACTGTGCCTTAAGCATGGTATCAAAGCTTGTAGAGGGAGAAACAAGAAAACAATGCATTTTGCAAATGAAACCTATCCCTCTACAACTATCCACTTGCAATATTCAAACTTCCCTTGATGCTAGTGCTTGATTTCACCAAATAAAGAGGAATAAAGTTTTTTTTTTCAAAAAGCATGAAGAATGCCTGGAAACGTTGCAGTCGTGGAACTATTCTTTGAATCTTCAATGGGTTTACCTTGACAGAGTCGCCACCTCTTTGTAGAGGATAGAACTTCAAATGATATGAAGCTCACTTACATGTAAATCTTTCTCTGAGTTCCATCCGATAGAGCACCATAGATCTTGTAGCTTTTAGGTTCACTGCAACAAAGCTTTTCTCTAAGCCTGAGATTCTTCAAACTTTGAACCTAACCAACATGGAAATTGATATGACTCTTTGATAAGGCAAGATTCTAGTCAATCCCCAGTAGAGTCGCCATCTTGTTGGTTGTTTTCAATGAGCAACTAGGTTGGTCTCCTATTCTACCTATGGAGTATCCATCTCCAGTCAAGGGCAGCTCGAAGGACCTGGACCAACTGACAAGATTCAGTCAAAGACTAAAATCTTTTTCACTTTAGGCTTTGTAGAACAAGGGCGGGTATACCCACACAATGCCTCAAATAAGACTAGACATTAATTTTTATAGCAGATGACTCCTAATGCCAAGTATTGAGAACCTCAAATATGGCTAGATTCCCAGTAACACAATACTTGCAGCAACCAGGAGGTAGGGCAAGATAATAGGCTATTAAGCCCAACAATTTTAAAAGGTTTTGAGAGGGACTAGGGCTTCTGTGACGCACTTCGCTGCCTAATCTTGGGCCACAGAGTCAAACACAAAAGATGGAATTCATTTGCAAACTAGACTCAATCAATGGATTATGTTTTGCTAATGCCTTACATCAGCTATCAGTGCCTTACACTGACAATCTGGCTCTTGTATCAACCAGACTCTTCTTACCCAATCCAACCTGCAAATAAATAATCATTGCTATCTATTCAAAGGATTTAACTGCTTCCTTGAAGCAGACCTATCAACAAATAAACACAGTCCCATAAAGTACGAGAAGATGAACAAAAGCACCTTATGCATTTATTTAAATGATTAAGAACTTACAAATATGGAGATAATCTGATGATATGCATGAAAGATAAGCATCTTCATGTGTTCTTGCTTAACTGATTGCATTAAAAGAGGAATTCAACATTACAGCTTACAGACTCAAAAATGACCTAAGACCAAACCCTAATCTATCCCAAGCTAATCCCAGAACTAAGAAAAATGTAGAACAGAACACCAAAGTTCAGAACCCCAACATCTGGCCATGAAATTCTCCTTTATAGGAAAAGGAGAAGCAAAAAGCAACTGGCCAGATAAGATTACACATCATCAGCTAACTAGGAAAAACCCTAGAATAGCTCACAGGCCAAGTCAAAAATTCCAATTGCCTCATTGGTGACATAAATGCAACTAGTCGGGCTGCTGCAGGAAAGACATTCCCACACGAATGGAGCCAGGCAATCAATGTCAAATCTGCCACCAAATCTACGTGTCCATACTCGAGCCATGTCGTCCTTGTACCAGAGCCACGTCACCATGAATGCTGGTTCAGTGGAGCCAATGACTAACTCTCTATCGCCGTGAATGCACCAAGCTTCTGGCACGAACATAGCAGAAACCCTAATAGTGGTCTAGTATGAAACTCGATCGTTGATCATCAGAGATCGGGTGGTCGCCTTTAAATCTTCATCAGACCGCTGAGACAAGTCCTCCACAAGATCACACTACACACTGGTCTTCAGACAAACATTGGGCACCTTTATCGTTCAAATTAAAACATCACCATTCATCATCTGCATGTGCGTATTGATGTTCCATTAGTAGCTCAGGCTTTAACGCACTGCGTGGAGAGGCTCATATTAGCGAGAGATAGCAGTGTCAAGAAGACCTCAAGGTGAAGAGAAACAACTACAATGAAAATCCAAGCATATCAGCTAGATAGAAGGAACTCAGGGAAATGTCTAGCCGAAGGAAACATGCTACACCAAACACCTGTCAAAGTCGGCAAGAGATCACAATGTCAGTGAGACCATATAGTGAAATCCACATGTGACACTGAAAACACCATAGAGTTGGGGAGAGATGGCCAAGTCGACCAGACATCATAGCGAAGTCACGGTGTGTTACCAAAAGATATTTCCTTCATGCAGTGTCGCCAAGATGATTCAAAACTCATGCCGACAAAGACCACTTTATGTTCCATCAGCGAGACCGAAGGTCACTCACCGAGACCTCTCGCCGAAGACCCAAGTTCATACCGAAGAGATCTTTATACACCACCTAAGTCGTTGTGTCCTATAACTTCTTTCACTGATGAAATCACCTACCAAATGTATGTCACTATAGCACACAATCATCGGTGAGAAGTCATGTAGACACTTCACTGTTATACCGAGAAGACGCTTAGAAACTTGTTCGCCGAGAGAAGATAAGACCTTCACCGAAAGCCACACATTGAATCATCATCGGCAAGACACGACCCCATCGCTATGACATACACCGAAACACAAGTCTCCCCAAAGCATAAAGTCTTATATCATCGGTCGGCGTAGCAAGATGACATCGCTGAGACATCTCAATGAAAGGTGCCACCCATGCTGAAAGCAAACCACAAGACACCATCGGCAAGATATAACAGATTCACTAAGAGATATATCGAGAGTTCCAAGTCCTACCGAAGGGAAGTCACACCGAAGAGCAAAGGGGGCCACCACAGTTGGGAAGACAAGCAGGGGTCAGGGAGACATCTCCCCAACACAAAGAACATAGGCCGACGGAGACTTTGGGAAGAGAACACAAAGTCGCCAAGATGTCACCCTGAACCGAAAGAGTCATGCTGAAAGGAAAGCCCATCGGTGAGAGACAAAGGAGTCGGGGAGACATCTCCCCGACACAACCAAACTAGGCCGAAAAGAAAGAGAACCTTGGGGGATAGATAAGAGTCGCCGAGAGGTTACACCGAAAGCTGAAAGTCACAGCGAAGAAGAAGCGGGGCCGGTAAAAATGGTAGCTATGGGTCGGTAACGAATGGAAAATGGGGCTCAGGGGAACCACTTAAGTTAGAATAAATTGGGCAGACAGGTCAATGAAACAAAAAGGAAAATGGGACGGGAACCAAACAGGGCCGGAGCCAGGACCAGGAAAGAGATTGGGAACAAAAGGAACAAAAGGGACCGGGGCCAAAAACTATCCCGCTCCCGCCAAAGAAAAGACCACAGAGGCGGAGCCAGAACCGACACGAGAAAAAGAAGCCGCGGGGCCGGAGCGGGACAAAACCTTGAGATGGAAAACATGAAGAAGGTTCCAAAAATGATTCCCATCCCGATCCCGCCCCCGCCAAAGAAAACAAAACAAAAGACAAGCTAAGAGATAGAGGAAAAGAACCAGTGACCGCCGCAAGGCAGAAAGAAAAAGGAACACCAAACACACGGAATCGGGACCGGGATGGATGCGTGAACAGGAATTAGAACCTCAGAATTGGAGAAGTTCTAGTTCCCTTCAAGCATCCGTTCCGCCCCAGATTCTGAAAGAAAAACCAAAGCAAGCAAAAGAGAAACAAGAACCAAAATAAAAACCCAGAAAAAGGAAAAGAGAAAAACCAGGAAACCTTAACACAGGCCGCCCCTTGTAGATCAAAACTAGCACGTTGGGCTCAACCCTTGTGGGAGCCCATTTAACCCACGTGCTAAAATGAAAGACACCCCATAGCTAAAGTTTAGTCATGAAAAACCAGAGTACACAACTAGACAATGAGAAAACTAGAAATGGCACTAACATAGGCTCCAGTTGGGGGATGTATGCCCCTGGTGGGCATAGCAAGAATTTAGATCACTGGGAGAGCAGACCAGAACAAAAAAAACCAAAAACAACGAGGAGCTAACCGGACAAGGTTAGCAGACACAGCAAAACAAAAACTGACCAGAAAAGCAAAAACCTAACCTAATGTTCATGGAAAAAGAAATGCTTCAGATGAAGCACCATTTCGAGAATTGTCCATGAACAGGCAATTCAAGAGTCACATTGTTGATTCCTTTGTTTCATCTGATGACACTAGGCCACCAAATGAAAAATGAGAGCCAACTTTTACCTCTGTCAAACACAATTCTGCTAAATGAGCTGACATTCCCTAACTTGTGCTTGCCTCTGCCAATCTGCAGCAGTATGAATGAATGTACCTCTACAAACATAAGTGTCAGGTTGCCTCTGTGCAAGTGAAAACTTGCTCTTTGTTTAGTTTTATCTTCAACTGGCAACCAGATCCAATAAACTTTATTATTGCCACACTCTTGATTCTTTGATTCTGTATCTTGTGGCAATACATGTGAATACTGATCAGGACTACATAAAAACACAGTCTGATCACAATTAGCTACCTGACAAAATATGTTAGTACCTCTCAACAGGCTGTCATATTCATCATTATAAACATGTACATGATCCTTATGCATTTGAAAGTCAGGCATACTTCCAAAATGTTGACTGTTATGTGACAACAAGCTATCATATTCACTATTTACATTACCCTGAAGCTGAAAATAACTAGCTCTAGTGCTCTGCATATTGTCACATTCTGTGAAAACTTCATCAAGTGTATACAAAGGGATACACTCACCATTCAACACATCTTGCAACTGCTCTGTATCATTTTCAGTAGGAGGAGGCACATCATTAATGCAATGATGGATTAAACTACTACTCCCACTTCCTCTTTTCACTTGGCTCTATTCTTCATCATGCTGGCAATGAGAGTCCCCAAAGGATTCTAACTCATCTTCATGGGCTGTCCAACTGTCATCATCATCCCAATCTTGCTCACCATTGAGCAACTCTAGTTCAGAAGCACAATCTGATTTCAAACTGAAATCAGTGTCATCATGATCTGCAAGATCACCATTAGAAGGGGCATCAGAATCACTTGCATCATACCTTGCATCCTGCAGGTCCTCATCATCAAGACCGATATGAGTTGCCCACAACAACCTAGAGTTGTTGTGTGCACATCTTTGATATTATGTGGTTAGCAAATATGATATTTGTTTACAACTTAGTAGGTCAGTGCTCTGTCCTACCCTCTCAACCACTTCTTCCTCCTCTTGACCTCTACCAGGACTAGATACATCACCAAAGGTATCAAGGAACAAAGTTCTGAGCTGATACCATGAAACAATGGAGTGCACTAGTAAGCAAGTGAACCAATCATCAGCCACACCTTCTAAAGATCTGACAAATAGCTTCATGACCACATCCTCTTTTTCAACCTGACAGTGTCCAATGAAATCATTAAAAAGTTGAATATGTCTTGATGCTGATTCCTCAACACCACCTTTAAACTTGGGTAAATATTTATTGATTCCCCTAGGGGCAGCATGTGGGTAACCCTGGATTTTATCAAAATCCAAAGGGTTGTATCTTTCCTTATCATACTCTCTCTTATGAGGACAAGACTGTGCCTTAAGCATGGTATCAAAGCTTGTAGAGGGAGAAACAGGACAACAATGCATTTTGCAAATGAAACCTATCCCTCTACAACTATCCAGTTGCAATAATCAAACCTCCCTTGATGCTAGTGCTTGATCCCACCAAATAAAGGGGAAAAAGTTTTTTCTATTTTTATTTTGTTCAAAAGCATGAAGAATACCTGGGAACGTTGCAGTCATGGAACTATTCTTCAAATGTTCAACAGGTTCACCTTGACAGAGTCGCCACCTTTTTGCAGAGGACAGAACTTCAAATGATATGAAGCTCAGTTACATGTAAATATTTCTCTAAGTTCCATCTGACAGAGCACCATAGATCTTGTAGCTTTCAGGTTCACTGCAACAAAGCTTTTCTCCAAGCCAGAGATTCTTCAAACCTTGAACCTAACCAACATGGCAATTGATATGACTCTTTGATAAGGCAAGATTCTAGTCAATCCCTAGTAGAGTCGCCATCTTGTTGGTTGTTTTTAATGAGCAACCAAGTTGGTCTCCTATTCTACCTATGGAGTAGCCATCTCCAGTCAAGGGCAGCTTGGAGGACCTGGACCAATTGACAAGATTTAGTCAAAGACTGAGATCTTCTGCACTTTAGACTCTGCAGAACCAGGGCGGGTATACCCACACAATGCCTCAAATAAGACTAGACATTGCTTTTTATAGCAGATGACTCCTGATGCCAAGTATTGAGAACCTCAAATAGGGCTAGATTCTTAGTAGCTCAACCTTGAAGCAACCAGGAGGTAGGGCAAGATATTAGACCAAAGATATTCAATAATTTTAAAAGGTTTTCTGAGAGGGACTAGGCCGCAGGACAGACCAGTGCCTAATCTTGGGCCACAGAGTCAAACACAAAAGATGGAATTCATTTGCAAACTAGACTCAATCAGTGGATTATGTTTTGCTAATGCCTTACATCAGCTATCAGTGCCTTACACTGACAATCCGGCTCTTGTATCAACCAGACTCTTCTTACCCAATCCAACCTGCAAACAAATAATCACTGCTATCTATTCAAAGGATTTAACTGCTTCCTTGAAGCAGACCTATCAACAAATAACACAGTCCCATAAAGTATGAGAAGATGAACAAAAGCACCTTATGCATTTATTTAAATGATTAAGAACTTACAAATATGGAGATAATCTGATGATATGCATGAAAGATAAGCATCTTCATGTGTTCTTGCTTAACTGATTGCATTAACAGAGGAATTCAACATTACAGCTTACAGACTCAAAAATGACCTAAGACCAAACCCTAATCTATCCCAGGCTAATCCCAGAACTCAGAAAAATGTGGAACAGAACACCAAAGTTCGGAACCCCAACATCTAGCCATGAAATTCTCCTTTATAGGAACAGGAGAAGCAACAAGCAACCGACCAGATAAGATTACACATCATCAGCTCACTAGGACAAACCCTAGAACAGCTCGCAGGCCAAGTCAAAAATTCCAACTGCCTCACTAGTCACATAAATGCAACTGGTCGGGCCGCTGCAGGAAAAGACATTCCCACACGAATGGAGCCAGGCAATCAATGTCAAATCCGCCACCAAATCCGCGTGTCCATACTTGAGCCATGTCGTCCTTATACCAGAGCTGCGTCGCCATGAATGCTTCAAATCTTCTCATGCGAACACAGAAACCCTAACAGTGGTCTAGTATGAAACTCGACCATTGATCATCAGAGATCGGGCAGTCGCCTTTAAATCTTCATCGGACTGCTAAGACAAGTCCTCCACTAGATCGCACTGCATACTAGTCTTCAGATAAACATCAGGCACCTTTATTGCTCAAATTAAAACATCACCGTTCATCATCTACATGTGCGCATTGATGTTCCATTAGTAGCTCAGGCCTTAACGCACCGCGTGGAGAGGCTCATATCGATGAGAGATAGCAGTGTCGGGAAGACCTTAGGGCGAAGAGAAACAGCTACAATGAAGAGCCAAGCATATCGGCCAGACAGAAGGAACTCGGGGAAACGTCTGGCCGAAGGAAACATGTTGCACCAAACACCCGTCAAAGTCGACAGGAGATCACAATGTCGGTGAGACCATATAGCGAAATCCACATGTGACACTGAAAACACCATAGAGTCAGGGAGAGATGGCCAAGTCGGCCAGACATCATAGCGAAGTCACAGTGTGTTACCGAAAGATATTTCCTTCATGCAGTGTCGCCAAGACGATTCAAAACTCACGCCGACGAAGACCACTTTATGTTCCATCGGCGAGACCGAAGGTCACTCGCCGAGACCTCTCGCCGAAGACCCAAGCTCATACCGAAGAGATCTTTATACACCACTTAAGTCGCTGTGTCCTATAACTTCTTTCACCGATGAAATCACCTACCAAATGTATGTCCCTGTAGCACACAATCATTGGTGAGAAGTCATGTAGACACTTCACTGTTATACCGAGAAGACCCTTAGAAACTTGTTCGCCGAGAGAAGATAAGACCTTCACCGAAAGCCACACATTGAATCACCGTCGGCAAGACACGACCCCATCGCTATGACATACACCGAAACACAAGTCTCCCTGAAGCATAAAGTCTTCCATCACCGGTCGGCGTAGCAAGATGACATCGCCGAGACATCTCAATGAAAGGTGCCACCCACGCCGAAAGAAAACCACAAGACACCGTCGGAAAGACATAACAGATTCGCCAAGAGATATATTGAGAGTTCCAAGTCCTGCCGAAGGGAAGTCACACTGAAGAGCAAAGGGGGCCACCACAGTCGAGAAGACAAGCTGGGGTAGGGGAGACATCTCCCTGACACAAAGAACATAGGCCGATAGAGACTTCGGGGAGAGAACACAGAGTCGCCAAGATGTCACCCCGAACCAAAAGA
>VDFB02099986.1:0-10325 GCA_007258455.2 Sequoia sempervirens | reverse complement strand
ATCCTTCCATCCATCAAAAATGATGGACACACCTGTTTCAACCCATGTATCCTTGATTACTCTCAATGCTACCTCTACTGAAGATTTCTCCTTTGCCAATAAGGTGGTCCGCACCTTTTCATACCCAGGACTAACATAATCAGGAGTTGTCTTAGAAATGGCTTTCACCATTTCCCGCCAATAAGGTGATCTAACAAGGTTGAAAAGAAGCCCATTGCCATAAATGCAACGTGCAATGCTCTCATTTGCCAACTCCCTTGCTTCATTTTTGAAGGCTCTATCCAATGGGCCTCTTTTTCGTGTCACCGACATATTTTCTCCTTCAGAAGATTGTGCCATTTCCATGAAAGGATGTGGGCCAGCCGGTTCTGATAAGCCACTAAGTCTTTGCGAGCTTTTACTTTTATTTTTACCTTTCTTCATAAGAGGATGGTCTGTAGCCTTTGGTGTTTTGAATGCCTTGTCAGCATCCTCTTGTTCTTTAATATAACCCATTATTTGATCCTTTGTCAACCCTTTTTTATTTGGCCCAAGGCAAGGTTTTATTCCTTGATTACCAATAGCACATAAATAGGCTTTCACTCGAAAGTACGAGCTCCTATATGTAGTTCCACATTGGCTGCAACGCCAAACATAACCCCCACCACCGGGAAGTTGTTGAATCATTGTCGTATGTCGCCAAAGAGGTGATCCTGGATCATATTTAAATTGACTCTCTGCACCTATTCCAACTTAAGTAGAACTATCGACCATTTTGTATGAAGTTATGAACCTAAAATAAATAAAAACAAGTAATTTTTTAAGAAAAAATGGGCATTATAACCCCTTATTTTGCATAAAATGTTCTTAAAAAATTTCAAACCTTACTAGAAAAAGAAAAAAAAACTTGAAAAATCTTCAAAAAAATTATTGAAAACTAAAAAAAAAGAGGATAGATTCACTCACCTTTGATTGCTTGATCTTCTTAGTGCACCTTTTCCTCTCTTGTTTCTATCAGTTGAACTCCTTCGTAGCTCTTATGATCTCACCTTCGAAAAAAAAGAAAAAACCTACAAAAATCAACTATTTTAGCTTGGAGGCAAAAAAATGGTGTTTTTGTTGTTTTGAGTTTGCAAAATGAGCCTCATTTTGTCGGCCAAGTCAATATAAGGCAATTTGGGCACTTTGTAGGGTTTTGTTTTTTGTTTTTAAGTTGATTTTTTGCCTTTTTTAAGGCTGGATGGTGTGGGTCCTCCCGGGTCCTTCTGGGTTCTCCCCGGGTTCGGGTTCGGCCAGGGTTCTCTGTTTTTCACCTGGGTTCTTAGAGAACCCAGGTGGAAAATGGAGAACCTAGGAGAACCCAAAGCCGAACCGAACCCGAACCCGAACCCATACATGTTTTGGCCAATTTAGGGTGCTAAACTAAAGGACCCGGTAATAGAGTTTATCCTTCTGGCTTTTTCATTCTGGCTAAATTTCAATCAAATTCATTTACTTTCAGCTTGCTTTTTCGCAGAAATTTAATATTTTAATGAGCTGAAAGTAAAATATTTGAACACAAGGCACGAGAATGAATTATATTTTAAAGTCTTTGTATTAATGTTAATATTTTTACTACGGGTTAATGACTACGGCAGGAGAATCATCGAAGAAGGTTCCAATGAAGTTTGCCATAAGGGGGTACAGCGAGAGTCAAAAATAAATTCAAAATGGAAAAATGTTGCAAACACTGATCTAGACATGTAGACTTCGTGGAGTTGAAGAAGAGAGTATATGGACATGTTGGACTATCGACACCGATTGCCAGGCAAATGGTGAGAAATGGAATTTTCCAAGCAGCCAGATTTTCGCCTGCAATGGACTGTGCCGAATTGATGGTAGAATGTGCCATCCATTACAATGCTTAGAAAAGAAAAATTGTTGCACCTAACGGAAGGGTTCTAGCTCACCTGGGTGAGGTAGCAATACATGAGACATTCGGCATCCAAGCACATTCTCGTACCATCTACAAAACCAAGGAGGAAGCCAAGAGATTGTATGATAGCCAGTCTGAATTATGTGCTACAAATGTTAATAAGGCATGGCTGGAGAAGCCTAGGCCCTCAACAAATAAGATGCCTAAGAAGCCATGCCAAATAGATTTTAAAGAGGACTATGGGCATATCATTCTAATGCTAAACGGGATAGCCGGCAACCCACAAGGTGTGTATTTTGAAATGTGGATGTACTATTTTATAGACGAAATCACTTTCGGCATGAAGATGTTCAACTGGTCCCAAATGATAAGCGACAATCTTCACGAGCAGCTGACCAATTTGGAAAAGACCAAGTCTTTTCACATGAGCTCGTACATTGTCTCTTTATTGGCCAGAACATATAAATAATCAGGACTGATTTGCAAAGGCAAAGTTGGCAATGGAGAAAATGAACTCAAGCCTTATGATTGCTACCCGCAACTTCAACTAAGGGAGAAATCTCATTTCAGGTGGGTGCATGATGCTTTCCTAATGTATATCACAAGAACACTTCAAGGAGGAACGCATTAGAGGCTGAGTCACAAAGCAAAGAGTTTGATTAGTAGGTATGGATCTTGGTTTATCCAGTTTCCAAAATTTACATATGCCAAGATCCAGGGATTCACTGGAAATCCTTACAAGTTGCCTATTTATCCAACAAATTGGATGATTTTGCTTTAAGTCCTGAGGCAGCTGGAAGAATACCAAAACATCTAGAAGCCAAGTAAGAAGGCAGTTGTTACATTCCCAGCTGTTACATTCCCATTCTTTATTGGGAATATATTAGAATCATGTCCGTCAGCACAAGTAGCTGAGAGCACAAGGCTAGAAATCCAATGGTACCCGTTCACAGCCTATAAATCCAAGGCCAATTTTGACCCGCATCATCATATTCAAACAGTGGATGGGAGAAGATACAAACACAGAGTAGAACTAGAAGACTTCTGGGCGAACGTCGCTGATGAGTATGAAGTCAGGAGGAGATTATGGTCTAGAATGCTAGTGGACTTTATGAGGGCAACCGAACTTTGTCCGGTGCCCGATCAGTTGCAGGATGATGGAAATTATGTCTAGCCATGTTTCGAGGAGAACCGACCTCTTCCTTCCGTGAAGTGGTCAAAGCCTGAGCATTCAGATTTGGCGACGTTGATGAGGCCATTGATTAAGTACTCTCAATGGTGGGTCAACCATCAAGTCCAGGAGTTAAGGCAGAAAAGAGTGACGCTCACGTATAATTTACTGAGCGAGACAAAGTCATACTCCTCTAATGCCAGCGCATCCCATCATGATGATTTAGTTGAGATTGGCGAGAAGAGGAAAGAAGTAGTTGCAAGCATAGAGCCTATCTAGAAAAGACAGAAGATGGAGTCCTCTCGCTCCACGGCGTCTCAGAATATTGATGAGTTAGTAGCTACTGCAGATGAATCCTTGGCTGAAATGATGAGACCTTCTACAATTCAAGAAGAGTACAATGAGCCAATCCAGTTGGATAACGATGAGCCCTCATCTCCTACGGGCACAGAAATACTGGGTTCAAATAATGAAGTGGAAGTCCAAAATGATGATTTCGAAGAGGGAATGATTTCCACCCTCAGAGAAGTCTTGGATATTCCAAATGAAGAGAACGTTCAAGAGGAAGATGGTATTGAGCAGCTTACCATTCCGGATTGGCTGAAGGAGGGGATGAAAATTCAGGCACCAGTTGAGGTCCAAGAAGAAGATGAAACTGCGAATTTCTTGGCAAGGTTGGAACAAGTTGCTACTAAGAAACCTACCAAGAAATTTTCTACCATTCAGAGGGACGAAGCCGACGGCTATTCCATACATATCGTAGTACCAACAGTGGATAAAGCACAAGATGAGATCACTCCGTAGGAATACGCCATAACCTCTATAGACCTTGGCCCAACAACAAAAGGCCAAGAAGTGGAAGAACTAGACAATTCCATCTCAACTGTCAAAGCAAGACTGGAAAAGGAAGTGGCGAAAAAGAAGGAATACAAAAGGGAGGTCGAGCGCCTGGAGGAGTATATACAACATCTGACCCAACCACTCAATTAGGGTGATGTAGTAGCTCCTCCTCTTCTCAATTCCTCAGAGGAGATGGCCAAGGATGTAGAAGTTGGGATGGTCACGACCAAGGAGGCCCAGGAATGGATGGCAAGCAAGGGCACGGAAGCAGCCTCGTTCATGGAGAGATTGACGCTTGCCTACGGACAAACTTCTTTCCTTTCCAGATTGGTTGACATGGCGAAAACTTGTGACAACCTTCCAGATATTTAGGAGAGGCTCATTCCATGCCTCAAAGTACTCAAGGAAAGGTGATTGGTGTAGGAGTGGCTTATGATTTTCACCATTGGTTTTGGGCAGTGACGATACGGAGAGAGATTCTAGAGAAGGCAAAGGCAGATGGGCTCAGAATTGAGGAGCAGGTTAAAGAAATCCAAGAGAAGATTTATATGCTAGCTGCAGATGTGTTTGACTGAGAGATTGTCCGCGAAAATGACATGTAATTGGAGAGGTTGAAGCATAAGGTTTAGGAAGTTTTCTTCTCTGCTACTGGTCCAATTCTAAGACAAGATTTCACAAAAGTGGCAAATCTCTTATCCATCCGGGATGATTTTGTCAGACAGGAGGTGGATTGGGAGAGTACTTTCCCCAAATGTGCTGAGAATTTGGACAGGCTTGAATTCAAGATAAGCATGCTACCGCCAATCACAATGAAGGAAGTCGTCACAATTGTGTCCAGATTCGTCAAGCACAATGCTGCCCAAGAAGATAGGGACGCCTTCCCTTGAAGATAGCTCCAACTACCACTTCACAACTTGTTACTGCTTGTTTACTGGTTGTTAACTAATGTTATTTTTGGCAACCCTAATTAGGGTTGAGTTGTATTAATCTTGGCCGTTGATGTTGTTTTAATCTTGGCCTTTCATTTGATTCTGAAAACTCTATTTAAACTTGTGATCTCTCACTTTCATTTGTGTGGAGACAGTGTATGAAATTGTTGCATTAAGACTATTTACGATAATAAAAGCTCTTATGCACGATTTGCTTTGAATCACTTTTATTGTCAAGTAGTGAGCAAGGTTGCATAACTTCTTCTACCATAGATTAGAATTAGATTACAATTAAGTAGAATTTGCTTTGAATGTTTGTTAAGTGAATGCGAGATTGATCGTATAGATTAAATGGTAAAATATTGCTCATACTTTCTTTGGATGGATGATTTGCATTTGATGCGTAAAATTAGCCTGAGCTTGTGATTGTGGATGCTTAACTTCGGTCTTATTTGAGGCTTGAAAATTATAATCACACCCTTTGAAGATTGCACCCACTTTGTGTAGTTGTCCCAGGGACGCGAAACAAAGCGTGGTTACTCCTTTCACTTGATCTTTACTGTCTCTCAAATTCCTAGGCGTAGAATAGATCCTCTAAACCCTTATCTTTTTGCCTTTTTTTTTAGATCCAAACTAAAAGTCCCAATCGAAGAAGCCTTTAATGATAAATCCATCTAAGTCCCAAACTTGTGAAGAATTCTTTAACGTAAGTCCCTTTGTGTATTACCAGCAAATCACAATGCCCATTGAGCTTATCCACATGTCATGACCTGACGAAAGAAACCTTGGAGTCACCATATGATCTTCTTGCAATCTTAGCATACGTGGTGACTTTGTTCAAGAGAGGATAGAATGTCTTTGGACATTTTATTTTGAAGTGTTTGGTGGATGATAAAACGTACACCAACAGGTTCCTCTATGTATGATAAGATGTTTGCAATCATTTATATTTAAAAAAAAAAGACATCTAATTGATGGTATACACATGGTGGAGGCAGATTACAACAGATTGAAGCCCTTATTGGATCAACATGATCCAAAAGTTGAGTAGCAAAAATGGGTGAGGAAAATCCAAGTTTATGATTTTGATGATATTACATTAAGGGAAAAAAGAATGTAGGTGTCAATGCCTTCTCTATGATGCCCTCTTTTTGTTCTATTTATGTCATTTTTGATGATGGGAAGATATTCATCATGATAGAATATTCCCAAAATGCCTTTGTTGCTAACATCTTAGATGGAAATGTGAAGGATGATAAGCATGAAAGAACAAAAGGTCTTCACGGGTACAAACACAACAAAAAAAAAGGATTTGATTCTCAATTTCTATGATAAAACAAAAAAAAATTAAGGCTTTACATGATGCACCTCCAATGGGACACTCTAGATCCTATAAAATTTGTAGGGAAAAACGAGAGACACTCTTGTGGAAGTGCATCAAAGAGGATGTTCTCAAATATATCAAAGAGTATGCTACCTACCATCCGAGTGAAGGAGAACATGTCTTTCCTCCAAGTCTGTTGCAGCCTTGACTTACTTCCTATCAAGAAAGGAAAGTGTGTTCATGAAATCCATCATGAGACTACCCAAGGCGGATGGTAAAGATTGTATTTATGGTGTGGATAGACTAATCCATCATGAGACTACCCAAGGTGCATGGTAAAGATTATATTTATGGTGTGGATAGGCTAAATGATTATTCAGACTTCTTTACCATTTATTTAAAACTCAATGCATGTGATAGAATTATTTTCCAGCAAGATGATTAGACTACATGGGTTGCCTAAAAAATATTGTCAAACGATAAAGATAGCAGATTTGTCAGGAAAGATGGTTAGACTACATGGGTTGCCTAAAAATATTGTCAATGATAAAAGATAGCAGATTTGTTAGTTGCTTTTGGCAAGAATTATTTCATTTGTTAGAGGCAGAACTCACCCATAGCACGAGTTATTAGCTACAAATAACTAGACAAACAATAAAGGTGAATAATTGGGTAGCAAGGATTTTGAGAGAATATGTTTAGGAAAAAAATCAACATGGGTCAAGTGGTTTCACCTAGGATGATAATGCCACACCTTCCAACATATATCCCTTGGGATGAAAATGTCATCAACTGGAGCCATCATAGACTATATTGTTCATTGGATAAAGCTACCTACAAAGGGTGGCACTAGGGAAGAATTTGAGAATACTAGTATTTGCAAAGAGTTTCAATCAGGAGGATATGCAGAGTTTCAATTAGGAGGATACAGACTTGAAGCTCTCAATTTTTGGGAAGGGTGGAATTGTAATGTCGCCTTTCAATAAATTTATGTTTGTGTACCAAAAGCCCATTTCTTGGTTTTGATGATCTAAGTGTAATAGAGGCCAACCTCATAGGTCTCAAATATTCTAAATGTGGAGGTCATTGTTCAAATTTTTTAGCTTACGTCGAAGTTTCAAAGTTAGCCTTCTTTCCTCCCAAATCTGCCTTTTCCTTTATTCTTATCTAAGTATTGGACTTCTCCATCTATGCATACCTTTCACCAATCCTCTACCTTCTTGCCCTCCTCCTGTCAAGATTTTTGAAATTTCCATCTCATCATCTCTTCCCACCAAACCTTGCTCTTTCCCTTGCTTTGTCAAAGTTTTAGACTTTTCCTTACTGACATGCCTTTTTCCCAAACCTCAACTCCCCAATATATATATATATATATATATATATATTGTTGATGTTATAGCAGCTTCGGGCTTCTCCTTCCAGCCTCGAGTCAAGACATAAAATTGCATATAGCCTATCGGCTATTTATTTTATTGAGATAATTGAAGTGAAGAGGCACTTCACTTGGCAACAATGTAATTTCTAAATGGGCTGACCTTCCTTGTAATTCGCATCATTTAATTGTAATTATATTTCTCTATTGTGGCCAACCTTATACATTAAGAGGTGCGACCTCTCTCTCATTGTGTATTTATACAAGGTCATTTCCACTCCATTTCATCATCAAGCAAGCTCGATTTATTCCTTCATTCAAGTGCAAATTCCTTCAAGAGCAGATTGCGAATTTCTCTAAGTGCAGATTTAGATTACAAGGAAGAGCAGATTATCATCTGTTATTGCATCTAGAGTTGATGCTGGATATTGGCCTTGTGATTGGCCTCATTGTAAAGTGAATTGTTTCCATTATTATATATATAAGAGAGATCTTTGTTGCTGGGTTTTTCTCCCTCAAGTGGAGGGTTTTCCCAAGGTATATGCTGTGTTAATGTGTGATTTTAAGTTAAATTTCTGCTGTTATATCTGATCATAAAAATCTTACATATATATGTGTGAATACATATATGTACATGTATATATATGTATATATACAATATATATGTCTATGTATATATATGATATATGCATAAAGCATATATATAAAGACATATGCATATATGCATATATATGTTATCAGGAAAATTCACTGCCAACAATTCATCGATGTGGTATATTCATCACATATACCTTTTTTATGCATTCAGTAGAATCTCCATACCTTTTATTTTTAGCTGCTCTCGGGCACATAAATATTGAAAAATGTATACGTAGTGAATATACCATGGTGATGAATTTTCCTAGATCCCATATATATATATATATATATATATATATATATATATATATAAAATAAGGATAAAAACCAATAAAAATTAAAACCCTTAAAAGGAGTAAAAGCCAATAAATTCAAACCATATATATGTGTGTGTGTATGTATAAATGCATAATATATGTGTATAATATATTTTTTCAATAAATTCAAACCCTATATATGTGTGTGTGTGTGTATATATGCATAATATGTGTATAATAATTTATTGAAACCCTGTATATATGTGTGTGTGTGTATATGCATATATTATGCATATATACATACACACACATATATATAGGGTTTGAATTTATTGGCTTTTACTCCTTTAAAGGGTTTTAATTTTCACTGGTTTTTGTTCTTGATATCTATGGCAATATTATGCTTATTCTAGTATTTGTTGAATATTTATACATCATTGTCAACACTTTGGTATACTTTGTCCTTTTGATACATCACATATATATGGTATCAAGAAAATTCACCACCAACAATTCATCGATGTGGTATATTCATCGCATATACCTTTTTATGCATTTAGTAGAATCTTTGTACTTTTTCAATTTTAGGTGCTCTTGGCCACATAAATATTGAAAAATGTATACGCAGTGAATATACCATGGCGATAAATTGTTGGCGATGAATTGTATAAATATGTGATTATTTTTATAAAAGTGCATTCAGGACATTGAATAGATGTTGCCTTCGTAGAACACCCATGCCAATGCACTCATCAACGCTAGTTGTACACTCTATTTTTTCATTGTTGGCAAGGGTTAAACCTACGAATTTTATTTGGTTTACATGCTCTTAATGCCTCCTTAACAAACCCATTTTGTATATATCTTGCAACCTTGGCATGGCATCTAGCGGAGGCACTTCTTGAGATTTGGGAAAATACGATTTATTCTACCATAGTGTCGAAATGTGGCACTTTAATATTCACCATTTCCCTGTTTGCATCCAAAAGAAACTGGGAGTTTATAATATTTGATAAACTTTGCCTACATTTTTTAAAGATGTGTTATTGTATTGAAGGAATAGGTTGTTTTCTTTCCTTAGATGAGCAAAGAACTCAATAGTTTTACCCATAGCAGCAAAAATCTTTTGGGGAAAAAATCGGCAAACCAAAAGTATAAGATTTTTTTTTAAAATTAAGAAAAAATCAGGAAAAAATCAATTTATAAAAAACATAAAAAATTGAAGAACAAGAGATTAAAACTATTTTTTTTGAAATTGAAAGGCATTTCCATAGCATAGAGATAGAGAGCAAAAAAAAAGAATTTAACTAATGAATTGTGAAAAATAGATTTTTGTAGTTTATTTTCATATTGTTGATTACATTGCATTGCACATCTTTCAAATTCAAAGCATTATTTCACATTGCATAACCAATAACTAGATGTTGATAGATGACAAATTTCAATTACAATATAGTTTTTACAAAGTCAACCTAAGCAATTATGCATTTACTTCACATTGCATAACTAATAACTAGGAGCAGCTGCCAATTGCATTTGTTTGTCATGACATTCTATGAGACCACATTTCTTTTAGGCATTTTTTCAAAACAGTTCACTACCTTGTCTATTCTACTACATTTTTCATACATGTATACCAAAGCATTTTGTGAAACAGTTCACTGCCTTGTTGCTATGGCTAAAAGCCTACAACAAGTGCTTTCGAACAAGCTATGGATGATTGGAAAAAATCTATCAAAAGAATAATAGTAAGCAATAGCATAGACAAGGCAGTGAACTGTTTGAAAAAATGCATCAAATAAATGTGGTGATGGAATGCCATGACAAGCCATAGACAAGGCAGTGAACTCTTTGAAAAAATGCCTCAAAGAAATGAGGTCTCATGGTGATGGAATGCCA
>VDFB02099985.1:0-89932 GCA_007258455.2 Sequoia sempervirens | reverse complement strand
TCTCCATACTCAGTCGGAAGTGTTTCATTGGTCGAGCCCTTGTCTTCTTCTGCTTCCTCCTTGACCTGCAGTATGTTGCAATCCGGGTGGAAGACTTCGTAATCCTCCATCTGCCAGTGAAATAGTCCGCTCAATGAACTGGTCTCATCTTCCGAGCAACTGCCGATCTCCAATACCCCTTCTTCATCTGGTTCCATTGTCTTTCTGTCATCATCATCTGAGTCACCCCCGGATTCCGATGCCGAAGATGCCAGATCCTCACTGACGGCCTGATTCTTCAGATCAATGGTGTATTTCCTCCCCCGATTTTCTATTGAAAGCGTATTTCGCTTCCAATTGTGAGTTGCCTTGGCAGCAATCAGCCATCCCCGTCCCAAGAGTGCATCGTACGCTTTTTTCTCCATTGGGATGACTACAAATTCAACAGGAACAGTTGCGTGCCGATCGAGACCTTCTGCTCCATTAGTATACCCAACGGTCTGATGCCATGTTGATCTGCTCCCACGAGGTGGAATGTCGGGGGCCAAAGAGTCGGCTTACCCAGACACTTCCAAGTCTCTTCTGGCAGTACGTTTACTCCTGAACCACCATCGACGATAGTATTAGATAATCTCATGCCCAAGATTTCCATCTCGACGACGGCTGGTTTCCTCCCGATGCTTACTGCTAGGAGCATTGGATCCAAAGTCTCGGCTACCACTTCTGGCGTACGTTCTGGTGAACTCTTCGGAAGATTTTCTCCAATAGCATTGGTAAGTGCTACTTTGAGAGAAGGCATTGTTTGCAAAAGATCAGTTACCTTAATGGGTACGGTTGTGTGAAGCACCTGCCGTACGATATTCTTCTCCGACTCCGACTGTAGCAACGTACTGGTGGCTTTATAGTTCTTGCCTTCATTCGTCATTGCCTCTGCTACTTTTGTCTTGGCCTCCCGAAATCTTTCCTTCTCCGTACGATGATCTGGATAATTTGCTCGTTTTGACTGTGCTCTCGTAATCGCCAAGACCTCGTCGGCTACCTCCAGCATATTGATACTTCCTTTTTGCTTCGGACAGTCGGTGTCTTCATGATCACCCGATCCACACCACTTGCACAGTTTTCCCCCGCTGCCTTGGCCGCTCTGACAATCCCTCGCAAAGTGACCCCATTCATTACAGTTCCTGCACTGGATCATCGGCCGTCCTTTGCTGTCGTACTGAATTTTGCTTCTCGGCGTATTTCGCCGATTGTTGCGGTAGCCTCCAGGGGATGCATTGTTGTTCTGTGGCTTCGGTGGCGTGGTTGGAGGTGTTGACTGTTCGCCTTGAGTGAAGAATACTTGCGAACTTTTAGTTTTTAAATTGTATGGGCACTCCTTGACGGAGTGTCCCATTACTTGGCAGATGTCACAGAATAACTTCTTTGGGCAACTTGCCTTTGTGTGACCTTCTGTTTTACAGTCCGTACACCATAATTCATTGGCCTCTTTGGATCCTTCCCTGTCGGCCTTCAGATCTTTCATTATCCGCATCATATCCCGCCGAAGGGCTTGTACGGTTGCCGATTCATCGTCACTGTCCTCGGCACTCTCGTCGTCATCCCTCCTCTTTCCCTTCGAGGAAGTCCTATTTTCACTTTCAATATCCATCGCCCGATTGTATGCTTCGGTGTACGAGGACGGCGGTACTACTTTCATCTTTCGCCGAAGTGAGGGAATCAGTCCCTCAATGAACCATCGTTTCTTTAACCCATCGGCTGGCTGTGCCTCCAGCTTCCCGATCAAGTCTTTCAACCTCCTGTTGTAGGTCCGTACGTTCTCATGCTTCCCTTGTTTGGTATGATATATTTTAGTGACGATCTCACTATCGTCCCGCAGAAGTTTGAACTCCGCTTCAAAGTTTTGCTTCAGGACCCTCCATGTGGCTCTCTGTGCTTGATCCAGTTCCGAGTACCAGTCAATGGCACTGTCCCTGAGTGTTGCTGGAAATGCCCTTAGCCACTGGTCGGGGTCATCCTGCCCGCTGGCTATCCAGATAGTCTTGCATGTCTTGCAATGCCGTACGGGATCCTCAGAGCCATTCCCCATGAATTTCGGCAACTTTTGCCGATCCTGGTGACCCATCTTTACCGGTTGACCTCCTTGTTGACCTCCTTGTGTTTTGGACCCACTAGGACGGGGTGGATTCTCAAGCATGCCTCGAGCGCGCCACCAAGACTTCGCCACGTGCACGGTCACGCCACGCCCTCGGGCTGGGCCCTGCACACTGTCTTCCTCGTGATCCCGGCCATGTTCTCTGCCCGGGGTCTTAAGCTCGGGCCTTCCTCCTTAACTTCAAGGTTGCCGTCTGAGGGATAACTCTCAAATCGCTCGATGCTATTATTCACCTTATCTTCCTTTCATAGAGATTATATTTTTCCCAGATGTGGAGGCCGGCGGTCTTCGCCCCTTCCTTTCTATCAAACCGTGATGTGTTCGCTCATCAGGATCGGTTCATTTTTCAAATTCATATGTTCTTTTTATGCTCTGATTGATTTCAATTAAGTCCTCATCTAGTTCCTTACCGACTTGCCTTAGTCGTCTTCGCCGACTTTCCTGCTCTTGTAGCCTGAGTGATCGCCGAACTTGTTCTTCCGAAGTCCCGTACCCGTCAGGTACTCTATTCTTGTCTTTGTTCGGCCGTACGGGCATTTATTAGTTGCTCAAGCGATCATTGTTGGTTGTCGGAAGTGCGGCGCCAACTAGTATCCCGTTCTTCCTCTTCCCGTTCGTTTCGGTCTTCACAACGTTGCACGATTTGCTGCCTTTGGCGCTCACGGGCTTCTTCCTCTCGCAAGTCTTGCAGAATAATGAAATGGCGGGCCAGCAACCTGGGCATGCGGTTCAGGAGGTGGTTCACCTCGTCGTTCACTTCCAGCCGATCCCAGATGACTTCCTCAGGGATCTCCCGAACGAGGGATTCCCTACATACGTGATCACGGAGCGAGATTTTCCACAAATTTACCAAATCTTCTATCAATGAGTCTTCTCGTTCCTCATTAGCATTTATAGGTTCTTCCGCTGGTTGACCCATTACGCTGCCATGGTGGATGATGCCCTAGTCCGTTCAGGCAACGGCGCCAAATGTTTGCCTACGGAATGGGATTCTAATCTGACGTACTACTGGCAAACTTGTAATATGCAGAACATAGGATAAAACAGTAAACGGAAAGATATCATAGTAAAATGCCAGAAACTTTATTCATTCTCAAGAATATCATGTACAAAGAGTATCACAATGCTTACTGTATAACCATCGGCAACAAACTCATTCATTCTTTTTCTCCCGACTACACCCACCCGACTACATATAACGCTCGGCGGTGGTTAGACAACCAACCGACACGACGTTTCATAACAACATTACATTAACATTAATCTGAACATACTTTCCCGAAAGTACATGACATTACATGACATTATTATTCTTTACTAACTATTGTTTTATTTGACAATTGGCCGACTACGACCGAGGCCGACTACGGCCGACAACAAAGTAAAATATCCGACTAACAACTGATTCTCTAGGAAACTCGGCTGGAAGCTCAATCACTGGGTTCTCTTGCCCACAAGGACGAGACAAATGTTGTACATAACCAATCAAAGTCTTGTGATCCTTCTTCAATTTCTTATATTTTCCCTCAGTCCAGAGCAATCTGTCCTTGAGTGCCTAGTAGGAGTTATCACACTCTTCAATTATTTCTGCTCCCGTGGGGCGACCTAACTCCATGGTGGTGATCACATAATTTTCTAGAATGGCCTCATCTCGATCACACTCAATCCTTGGCACGGCCACATGAAGGGTGTGAGAGCCATCCTCATCTGCTGAAATCTTTGAAAACTTCCTAGCTCTCTTCTTTGTCGGAGGCACACTAATCCTACTCAAGAATTCCTCCATCTCAACTGCTGGATCAGCCTCTTCACTGGGGCTCCTCCTCATTCTATCTTTGAGCCAATCCGGTACCACTTGCTGTAAATCTGAAATAATAAGTGGCTGCTCATTCCTTGCTTCCTCTTCACGGACTTCTTCTCTAACTTCATCTTGGCGAGGCTCACCAATTTCTACAGGGTGGGTATCTCCTGAAACTTGGGCCTCTTGTCCTGTAATTGTGTCATCCTCTAATGCCGCCTCAAGCTCATGCTGGAAGCGTGTATCTGTAGCAATTTCTTCATCTTCCTCCTGCTGATTATCCCTGATAGGCACGTTGACACTCTGGCCAACAGACCTCCTTCGAGGTGGCTGATTTGCCTCCTGTAATTCTTGTTCCTTATTTCTCTGATTAGCAAACAATGAAATCTCCTATATACTTGAAGAACGTGTCTCCAATGGTGTAGGTAATGCTACCTCGACTCTCGAAGGCTCCGGCTGGATTGGCTCCTTCCTTCATGACTTTGGAGCTCGAGCAATCTGCTTCTTCTTCGTAATAGTTGGCGACCTATGATCTCCCATCAAGTTGTAAGTAAGAGGGATGGACTTGTTCTTCAGCCTATTCACATGCCTCTCAACCCATCCTCTGGTGAATGTCAGGACTGGGATGCCAAGTGTGTCCAAATCCGCAATCTCCGGCTTCGACCAATCTGGAAGTGGGAGTGGTGTATCCCTTACTGTCTCATAATCTGGATGAATAACATTCATATCCTCATCTACCTGGTCCGGTACGGGAATAATCTCGCACTCCTTGATCATGCCCAAAGGTAATCTATAAAACATCCTCTTTCTTACCTCAGCTTCATCCAACACACCAGCCCAATAATCTTCAATATTTGCCTTATGCCTGAACTCTTCTGACAATATCCATCTGATATTTCTATGAGGATCATAATGCTGCCTGCTGGTGTGATAAGAAAGGTGGAAAAAATGAAGCTCATTTTCAGCTTCCTTGGCTGCCTGTAGTGAAGGACATACTTCATCTGAATTTCCCATGATGATCGGGAAGTCAAGTCCTCCCTTCTTCTTTTTCTTCTGAATCTTATTGTAGGCAATGAGTTGCCTAGATATTTCTAACATCAACATTTTGTTCGTAGGGTATCTGGGCAGCCTACACGGATATGAAGAGAACCCTTGCAGCCTAATATAAGTAAATTTTGGAAATTGAATGAACCAACACCTGTACCTTTCTATCAATTCTTGAGCCTCCTTGGAGATCCTATGATGAGTCCTTTGCTGAAGTGATCTCGTTATGTGCATGGTGAAGGCGTCATTGACTCTCTTGTAATGAGATGTACTTGTCAAGTGCAGCTGCAAACAAGCCTCATGAATATTAAATTGCTGAGAGCCACACCTAATAGGCTCCTTGTATGATATTCCTCTGTATTTCGTCATACGAGCCAACATGTAGATGATGTATGAGCCCATGTAGAATGTCTTCGTTCTCCTCACACTCCGGAGTTGCTTGTGCAAATTATCACTGATCATCACCGCCCAATTAATAAACTCCTTGCCTTCCAGCACAAGATTGATGTAATAAAACATCCAAGGCTCAAAGATGAACGCCTGGGGACATCCTGCAACTCTACTAAGCATCATGATCAAATCACAGTATTCCTGCTTCAAATCATCTGAGATTATCTGTTTTGGCAACTTCGTGCGAGAGGGCTTGGGCTTGTTCATCCAACGAGAGTTAATCATAGCAACACAACTTTCAAATGTTGAAGCATACATCCACTCAGCACATTCTCTCGTTTTGTAGATCATCTTCTCATGTGAAGGAATTCCAAATGCTTCACCAATAGTTGCAGGCGTGAGGTTGGAAAACAATCTGCCATCAGGTGAGACAATAGACCTGTGCTCAGGGTTGTAGCAGTTAGCACACTCCATGATTAATTCCGGACACTGAATTGCTGGTGGAAAACTAGCAGCTACATAAAGTCCACTTCTGACAATATTATGTGAAGTGATCGATGGACGATGGCCTCCAACTCCCATTATTCGACTTCTGAAAGCCTCCATATTGAAAGAGCCCAAGTTTGTGTCAGCCAACTTGCCTAGCCTTGAAGAAAACTTCGACTCCGACAGGAAAGACTTGCTCAGCTTCTTGATTACAGCCTGTCTGGAAACATTTGCCTTGTTGGATTCAGCATTATTTTCCCTGCCAGTCGCTCCTACTTCAGCCATTCTGCAAAAACAAAAGATAGTCATCAACAATTTAGCTTAGAAAAATAAAATCATGTCGGGGCTGCCAGCAGACTTTCGAAATGAGAAGTTGCAGCACTAAATTTCAACTTCAAACCTCAACTACTCCTGCAGCAACTTCGAACTTTAAACACTTAGAAAATTCACTTGCAGCAATAAAACTTCAGCACTTAGAAGAAAAATCGGCCAACTTCACTTCAGCCACTCCTCAGCTTCAAACTTATTCACCCTCAAAGCTCAACTTCAGCTTCAACACTCTCACAACTAGAGCCCAAGTTCGAACTTCTTCACCAAGTTTTAGCTTGCACTGCAATCTTCACTTCAGAGCTCAAGTCGCACTTGCTAGTTGATGGAGAAAAATGAAACAACTTCACAGTTCATATAGCCAAGTCGGATTCTAGAAGAAGCCTATTTTAGCCAATTCATTAAATTTCCACTACTTCACTGCAAGAATTTGAATTTCCCTCCTCTGGCAGCTGCAACACTTGGCATTCGGCATCCAGAATACTTTGACCTTCTAGAATTTCAAAAGATTCATCTCCACTAGGTGTATTTTACTTCACCAACATTTTAAAATCATCTTTTGAAAATATTAACTTCAATTGCACCCTCTTAAGAAATTCATCTCACCAGCTGAGGTACTGATAGTTTAATTTCATCCATCTCTGGCTCGAGAAAATTATTCCCATGAAGAATTTGATCAAATTCATCTGGGCAATTCAATTTCAATTTCTCCAGTCAAGGCACTTTATCTTCAACAACATCTTTTATTCCTTGCCTTAGAAAATTTTAAATTTTCCTTAGGAAATTCATTAATCAAGTGCCCATCAAAATCTTCATCTCAATCCTTGGCAAGGTGTAGAAAAATTTAAAATCCATTCCTTGTCGAAGATGTCTAGTACCTAGAAGAAAATTCCCTTCAGAAAGCATCAAATTCATGGGTCTACAAACGAAGGGGTACTTTTAATTTTTTGAATTTTAACCTTAGAAAAATATTTCTCACCAAAATTTATCTTCATTCATCACCTCTGGGCGTATTTTCTTGCTTGGCCTTGAAAATCTTCTTCAATCTCATGAAGCTGGAGTATTCAGACTCCTTGCCAATTTATCCGTGCCTCAGAAAATCTCATCATCTTTATCAAACTTAGGCGTATATTCCTCTAGGGAAGGTGGAATTTAAATATTTAGAAAAAATATTTCATCATCTCCAGCATGGGCGCATATAGGGGGTCTAGAAGGAATTTTGAATTTTGCCTTAGACAGTTTTTTCTCCCATCCAACTTTCTTCACTTTGGGCGCATTTAGCATGTTGAGGAGGATTTAACTTCCAATGCCCTAGTCACTTTTCCTTCACACCTCTAGAGATGGGCACATATAGGGGTCTAGGAGGATTTTCAACACTTAGCATATTTTTCTTCACACTCCATAGCCTAGCAAGTTGGGCGCATATGGGACCCCAAGGAGGAATTTAACACTTAACAACTTTTTCAACGTCCTTCAAAGCAAGATGACATGGGCACATTCAAGGGGGTAAGAGGAATAAGCCAACACTTAGAAACTTTTATCATTTTGACAACTTGGTGGGCGCATTTGGGGGTAGGAGCAGGAATAAGCTAACACTTCGAATATTTTCCATCACCATCTTGAGATGAGGGCGCATTTAGGGGGTCCAACAGGAACTTTGACTTGCCTTGTAAACTTTTCTCAACCTCACTTCATAACAGGGCGCATTTAGGGGGTCCAGCAGGAACTTCTTCAAACTTGGAATTTTTTTATCACCTTTATTTCTCCTTGAGGGCGCATTTGAGGGTATGAGTAGGAATTTCCAAACTTGAAACTTTTACTCCACCCACCTTCATCTCGGGCGCATATTAGGGGTGGTGAAGGAATTTTCTCACACTACATTTTTTTAAGCCTGCTCACCCCTGTTTTACTATATTTAGTAAGCCCTCTAATTTTCATACCTCTGAAGCTTGGATTGATCTGAAATTTTAACCACAGGACCTTCATGACCTAGTTAAGCTGTTCACACTACCATCTCGTGCTGACTTGCTATTTATAGCATGTTTCTAAAGGCGATTTACTATTTATAGTAACTGCTTGGTTTCAGGACTTCCACAACTCTATTTAACTTGAAATCTGACTGGTGTGATCCTCATGGGATGACTTGCCTGTTCACACTGGCGCTCCCTGTTGACTTACTATTTATAGCCTGTTTCTGGAGTGCCTTACTATAAATAGTAAGTGCTCAGATTGCCTTCAAATTTTACCAGTGGATAGCTTGAAAGATACTGATTGTAGTGGGATACTTCAGTTTTCGAAGATTCTAGCGTTTGACCCCTCATTTTGGGTCCCGAAGCTGGAAACCCTAATTTGACTTGCATGTTGCTTAAACGATCTCCGTTTGACCCCGTTTCTGTTGCATGTCGGTCAGTTTGTGATACTGAAGTGCTGGAGGGGGGCTGTCGGAATGGTCTTGCTAAAAATAGTAAGTCCCCAAAAAAGTGACCAACTGTGTTTGCATGTCACATCACTGCGTAGCTCTTGAAAAACCCATAAGGAATAACCTGACATGCACTGAAAAGTCTTGCATGCAGACCCTAAAAATAGCCTCTGAAGACAGCTCTTGAAAAAGGTCCTGATCTTGGTTTGCATGTTACACCACTGTGAAGCTTTCAAAAACACAAAGAATGTCCAGACATGCATAGAAAATTCCAACATGCAAACCCTAAAAATAGCCTCCGAAGGCTGAGTGCTGAAAGTCATCATCTCATCTTGCATGTTATATCATCGCGTAGGTCTCTGAAAACCCAAAAATATTCTCCAGACATGCATTGAAAAACTTTGCATGTAAACCCTAAAATCAGCCTCTAAAGACGTTACTTGCTAAAAAAAGAAAGTTGTTAGTTCTGGCTCAAATTTTGCAGACAAGCAATTTGATGTGTTCTGGATGCAGTGTAGTGATCGAAACTTCAAAAGTGCTGAGAAAAATGTCCCAAATTAGGCACTTACTAAAAATAGTAAGTTTTCAGAATCCAACAAAATTTTGCTAGGGACCTGCTGGAAGCATGTTGAATGTATTGCCAACCTCAAATTTCAATTCATTCACTCCATTTGACCTCAAACTGGCTAAAAGATTCAAAACCCTAATTCTCAGACTTAGCCAAAATCTCAAGTTTAAGCTCAAAGGCGGGCACATCCCCGGAAATGCAGACAACAGAGAGACAGAGAGAGAGAGAGAGAGAGAGAGAGAACCAAAGCCAAAAGACGAGGAACAGAGCAAAAATTAGGGGGGGTCCCTATTTTGAATGGGGTGATGTGTGAAAAGGTCACAACATCTGGCGACTCCACGGGAAAGTGTTGAAAAACACTTTAAGAATTGAACCTCAATTAATCTCCCTCAAACCATCATACAGAAGGATACTTACTCAAAAGGGGAGAAGAATCTGATATCTGATCAAAACACCTTCATCCAAGATCTTGTGAGTGTGTGCATATTCGTTCCCCATCTCTAAACCATCTTGACCTCCGGAATCGGCCACAGCAAGTTATATAAATATCTTAACTTCAAAAGCATCCTGGACATTGCCTCGCTGCTAGTCAGGCGTCCATAGCCTCGACAAGGTTGTCGCTACAATTCTCACGAATATTGCTCCACTGCCGGCCAAGCGTCCATAGCCCTGGTGGAGTTACTCGCGTGTTCCCAAAACCAATATTCAAAGTACAGTATTTCTTTCATTTTTCTCTTTTTCTTTCTTTTCTTTTTCTCAGATATTTCTTTTCAACACATTTTCTTTTCCTTTTGATTCTCCGTCAATTCCACAATTGGCTGGCAGGCAATGAAGCCTCCAATGGGTTTGAGAATTGTAGTGGCGCTGAAGCAAGACATAAGATTTTCACTTGCCATAGCCCTTTCCAAGAAACCAAAATGACTCAGAGTGGAGATAGGAGGACATTTAAGATCTTTAGACTCACGTGTTAAGACACAATAACGGGTTAACCTCCTGAGTCAAGCTTATTCCAAACTGGATGATGACAAAAGGAAAACAACCTTGGCTTTTCAAAATTTGCACAAACCCAGTGAGAAGAAACCAAGTTGTGAAAATAAAACCATCATCACCCCCTTCGCAACGAGAAACCCCAAAATCTTTGTCCATTCCAAACCCAAAACCACTTGAGCGAACAACTCAAGGGAAGAAAAGAAACCAAACCCAAAAACCCAAAGGGCAACAAACCAAAACCAAAACGGGAAACGGAAAGCAAGAAAAAGCCAACAAGAAAGCAAACCTAATCTAACTATGTTACAAAGTAGGCTCTCGGAGAGAACCTAGGACTGGAAATAATGCTTGAGGAATTTCCCATTGACTGGCAATGGGATATCCTCTCTTGTCATTGTACGTAGCTTAAATGCATTATCTCTGAGGATTTCAGAAATCTAATAAGAGCCCAACCACAATTTGCTGAACTTATCGTGATCTCCTTTCTTTTCACGGGCCTTGTCCCAGTATAAGACCAAGTCAGAAATCCGAAAGGACTTGACCTTAGCTTGTTTGTCAAACCATCTTTTCACCACTCCTTGGTGTTTCGCTAGATTCTCTAATGCTTCATCTCTTTTCTCAAAATCCATCAACTGAGACAATCTTGTTTGAATTTGATCTTCCCCTTCGAGATATTCCTGAATGAACTGGAGAGTTGGGATCCTAAGCTGAACTGGAAAAACAGGGTCCTGACCATAGACCAAGTGATAGGGAGATGTTCCCAACGAACTCTTTGTTCTAATCCTGTCTGCCCATAGAGCGAATCTCAATTGCGTGTGCCAATCTTTAGGATTCTTATCAAGCAACTTCTTAATGGCGTTTAACAAATTCTTATTTGTGGACTTTGCCAGTCCATTTCCCTATGGATAATAGTTGGAAGAAATTTTTAATGTGATCCCATATTCAAATGCCCAGTTAGAAAACTTCAATGATGTGAAAGCTGGACCGTTGTCGCACACTAGGGCATGGGGGCATCCGAATCTTGTGACAATATTCTCTTCAAGGAACTTGATCACCACATTTGTTGTGCATTGCTTCAAAGCTTGAGCCTCTGTCCACTTGGTGCAGTAGTCTGTTGCTGTTAAGATGTATCTGTGCTGACTGGAAGAAGGCGGATTGATCATTCCAATAAAGTCTAATCCCCACTTTGTGAAAGGCCTAACCACAATCACTGGTTGCAAAGGCATAGCTGGATGCTTTCCTCTGTCCGCAGCTGTCTGACAAACGTGACAAGCCTTCACATGTTCATATGCATCCTTGAAAAGTGTGGGCCAATAATATCCAGCCCTCATAATTTGGTGAGCTGTGGCTAAACTACCTCCATGGCCAGTCCCGAAATTCTTGTGAAAATGTTCTATCAACTGTTTAGCTTCTTCTCTTCCTCCACATCTTAGATAAATTCCTTCGTGGTTCTTCCTGTAGAGAACTGACCCCTGGAACATGAACCTTTGGCTTTTCATTCTCAAGGCTCTCCGTTGGACTAGATTCATACGAGGAGGGCACCTGTGATTAAGCAAGTAGTAATTTGTGTCATCGTACCACTCTCCTGGAGACACCTCTTCCAATACGTACGTTTGTTGCACTAATTCTGGACCAGTCATTGCAATCATCTGAGCCAAAGCCTGCCCTCAGACCAATTTCATAGGTTGTATCTCTATATCATACTCTTGCAAAGTGGTGACCCACTTGCCTCTTCTTTCTCCTAACTCGTTTTGCATTAACAATGTTTTCACAGTAGCATCTGGAACAATGGCATAGACCTTGCTGCTCAATATATAGTGTCTAAACTTCTTAACTGCCTTCACCAAGGCGTAAGCTTGCTTTTCAATGCTGGGATACCTTAGTTCTGCATCCTTTAGAGGTGCACTCATAAAAGCTATTGGGTGTTCATCCTTTTCTTCTGTTCTTTGTGTCAGTACTGCCGCACACTTGTGCTCTGAGGCAAATGAATACAAATAGAATGGCTTGGTGTAGTCTGGGCTGACTAGTACTACAGCATCCACTATTGCTTGCTTAATTTCATCAAAAGCCTTCCTAGTCTGTGGAGTCCATTCAACCTTCGCATTTTTCTTCAGCATCTCATTCAAAGGCCTAACAATTTCGGCAAAGCCGGTTATAAATTTTTTGACAAAATTGATATTGCCGAAGAATGATCTCAACTCTTTCTGGCTCCTAGGCATACCAATCTTTGAAATGGCCTCGATGCGTTCTGGGTCAATTGAAATTCCTTTTTTCTGAAATAACGTGCCCCAGTAGCTTTCCTTCAGTAACGCCAAACATGCACTTCTTAGGATTGAGGGATATGCCATACCTCCTGCACCTCTGGAAGATCTTCCTCAAATCTTCTACATGGTCTTCTATCTTCTTTGAGAAAACAGTCAAGTCATCCATGTATATAATTATACATCTTCCAACTAGATCTTGGAAAGCAATATCTATAGCCCGCTGAAATGTGGCTCCTACGTTGATCAAGCCAAAAGGAATTCTTTTGTATGCAAAAGTTCCCCATTTGGTGGTGAAGGCCGTCTTTAATCTGTCTGCTTCTTCTACCATCACCTGGTTGTATCCTGAATAGCCGTCCAGGAAGGACATCATCTGAGATCCATTCACAATCTGCAATACTTCCTCTAACGAAGGAAAAGGATAGTTATCCTTTTCAGAGGCTCTATTCAAATTATGGAAATCAATGCACAATCTTATTTCACCATTCTTCATTCTAACCGGAACTAGATTGGCGACCCACGTCGAGTGCCTCACTAGAAAGATGATCCTTGCCAAAAGAAGCTTCTTGACCTCCTAGTAGATCAATGGTTCTAGTAATGGATTCACGGGCCTCTGCCTCTGTCTGAATGGCTTATTGCCTGGTTTCAATGGATTGTATGTGTAATCAAGGAAGTATCATATGTTTTCAAATCTTCATAACCCCAGGCTATCACATCTGGGAACTCTTTCATGGCCTGTAAGATGCCCTTCTTTTCTTCTGGGGTGCAAACCTTACCAATAAAAACGTTCTTCGCTTTCTCCTCAGTCCCCAAGTTGATAGTTTCGCATTCATTTCCTTGAGTATTTTGGCTTCTACTCAATTTGTCAGGATCAAACAATCTCTCCAATTCAACCATACCCTTGGGAATAACATTTATCTTCAAGTTCAGGATTCCTTCGGCATCAAACTCTGCCTCTTCGGTTTCTTCTTCATCAATAATTTGTGCTTCAAACACACCAGAGCACGTGAGGAAATCCAGAATCTGCTTATCATCATCAAACACTTGAAAATTCTTTATATTATCAGGGATTGAGGGCGTAGAGATTAATTCTACTGTAAATTTCTTCAATCCCTCCATGGACAAAGGTTCTAACGAATTGGCAGCTTGTGCAAGAGAGTTAGCAACTGGGTTCTTGGACCTATAGATTTGCTTAATGTTGAATGTGTCAAAGCTCTCGATCAGGTCCCAAACTCTATTACGGTAATGACTTAACCTCTTATCATGGCAAGCAAACTGCTTCCTTACTTAGTAAACCACAATGTCTGAGTCCCCATAGGCATGCACAATTTTGGCTCCCTTCTGAATTGCTAGGAGAAATCCATGAATCAGTGATTCATACTCTGTGACATTGTTAGTGCAGGAGAACTGGAGTCTATAGGCACCTAAATATGCTTCTCATGTTGGGCTTATAAGTTCAAATCCTGCTCCATTTCCCTTTTTAGACTTTGATCCATCGAACCTCAAGGTCCATACTTCATTTTCTATTTGCGTGCGGGGAGTTTGGATATATGCACTTTACTGGTTACATGCTTTTGGGATGTTCTTGTCCACTACTGGCTTGATTTCTTTGTTCTCCACCAATCTCTCCATGGTGGTATTTTCTTGCTTATTAACTCCTTCACTTACTTCACCCAAAGAGGCTCGTGGGACCATCTTTGAGACTTGCTCCAAAGCCATTTTGCACATAGCACAAGTAACTTCTGAATGGAATGCCCCATGAATTCGGCACCAATTAGGGAGTAGCAATTTTTTGATGGAAGCATCCCTTCCCAATTCTGCTTCTTGCTTTACACTTTTTAGGTCAAAATCCTTGAAGTTTTCGAACATTCCTTCACCTTCATTCTCACTTGTATCACTCTCAATTAGGACCTCGATGGACGATGAAGCATCTTCTAAAAGCTTTCCTTTGTTTGGGCTCTCCAACATCAGGATTTCCTGTTTGACAGGCTTGTATGAGTTGAGCTTGATTTCCATAAACAAAATCTCATTTTCTTCACCATACTCGGTGATCATTAATCTCAGCCTTGGGGTACTCTCAACCTTAATTTGATTCAGGACTCCTCTCCAGGGTAACCACATGTGGGAGAAGTCAGTGGCAATATACCCGTTCAATTTCCTTGACCAGTCTCTACTTAATAACATGCTATAACCATTAGGTATATCCACAACGGATATGTCAATGCAACTTTGAATTTTGGGATCTGCTGCCAATTGCATGTGGATGTTATTCAACTCTCCTACAACTGGAACCTTAGTCTTATCCAGTTGAGTCACCTTCTTGTTGGTTTGGAGGGGGACTAAAAATCAAATAAAAATCATAAAGTGAAAAATGGTGAGTATTCAAATAAAAGAAATATTAATTACCTAAAAGGTAATTAATAATTTAAAAAGGAAAAGGGTGAATATTCAAAATAAAATAAAAAGTAATTTTTAATTACTTATTAGGGTTGGCTAGAAAAAGCATAATTTTTTTTTTGTGGAAAAGGCAAATTCATTCTATCATTGCAAATTTTTCTAGAGATACTCATTTGCAAAGCTTGGTAGATTGTTCAATTTTCTAGAGGATGAAACCCCTATTGGAAAATAGTCTCATGGATGGATATCCACTTGGCTGAACAAGTGATTTCACCTAGAAATCGCCATTGTGCTGAATGCAAGAAATTTGTTTTTTTTGGAGATTTGGGGAATTTACAGTCACGGGTTTGTTAAAGATTCTAGAATTTTTTAATAAAAAAAAATAATTTCAAAATTGATTGGAATTTCTAGTTATCCATCCACTGGTGGATAAGGCTAACCTTGGTCGTACCATACCGTATGAAGATCTTGGGTTTCCCTTTCAATAAATCACAGTGTTCCACAAGGTTTCGGGGACGTGGGGACGGGGGGTCTAAGTTTGGGGGCGGCGGGGGGACGGCGGGGGGACGGTGGTAGGGTGCTGAAATACGTATAGTACTTGAAAAAATAGTTATAAAAAGATGTATAAGTATAAGAATTATACATCTTGGAGACAACTAGGAGTCCCCTAGATGTCTTGAGGACACCCCAACATCCTCAAAGTCCTAGCAACGTCTTGGAGACTGCGACATTGGTGGTGGGATGGTGGCACTAATGATGGGCTGGTGGGGGGACATCCCCCCCAAGTCCCCAAGTCTCCGAGACGTCCCCCTCTAGGAAACGCGAGGATTTTTGGGGGGGACGCGTCCCCGTGGAACACTGATAAATCAGAGCTATTTGTAATTGTTGTTTGGAAGGATTGGAAGATCCACCTACCATTTTCACAAGAAAAAAGAATAATAGCTTGTCACCTCTTTCAAGGGGAGTCAAAGGCCACATCATAGTCTGTGAGGGAGTTTTAGAGTTTTAAAAAGTCTAATAATTATTTTGTAGTGTAATTCAGTTGACCTTGCACAAGGAAAGCCAATCGCAATTCATTTGGAGAGGTGGCATGAGTACTTATATAAGGTTTGATTTATTCTTCCAAACATTGGAGTTTACCTAAATCTGTCGCCACCCTTTTTCTTTTCTTTTTAGACTGTAGGAATCGGCCGGGTATCCGTCCCCCTATAAACTACAGCGCGCCTGGTTAACTTTTTTCATGTGACCGGTGGCACTGGTGCGACACGCCCTCCAGTACCACAGGTTTGGGGGGAGACTAGACCTCGTGACCTCTTGCCTGCAACATGATGCTTTAGCCAATCGAGCTAGTCCCCCCACTCCATGCTAATAATTGCCACCTTTTTTTAATTTAAGAGATTTGGATTGATTTTTTTTTTGCTTGCACCAATTTCTACCACTTACCGCGAGTTGTCATAGCATGTAGACAGAGAAAAGTTTGTTCCTAAAGCCATCGTAGGTCCAAGGAAGGGATTGCAGGTCTTACTCAAGGAAGTCACTTGCAAATTTTATATGTTTTTTCCTTGATAGCAACATTTCTCTAGCTGCAAGGAGATTTTAATTGTGTTTTTTGGGTCAGTCACCAACTCCAGCCCAACAATACAAAGGTGCTTCTAATTCTTATTATAATATTATTTGATTTGAGTTAAGTGGTTATTTCATATATTATGAATTGTTTATTCAAATAAAAGTGTGGGCAATGTTTGTTATTTAAATTGTACTAAATTGAAAACAGGAAAAACGAGACCAAACTGTCGGAAGTACAAAATGAAAATATGTTTCGAGAATTGTGGAATTTTTTTAAGAAGGAATATTTCAAGAAGCCTATTCTATTCTTCTTAGGGGAGGACTAAAACTTTTAGACCTTATAATCAGAGGGTATAGCTCTTTAATTTCGATGGTGTTAGTACCAAAATTGGTACCTCTATGAAACTTTGCAAACAATAAGGATTATTGTCAATAACCATGTCATCCTTCTCATGTAATCAATGTCAGCCAAGTTATCTTCCATATCAAATCGCCAAGTCATTAGGTATTGATCTATTTCTACTAACTAACAAAGTTTGCAGATTGCTCTTGGATGAGGATTATTGAGTGCAGAGAATCAAGTTTTTGATATCGAGGTGGCTCCAGGATGGGAAGGAGGATGGAACAGCAAATTTTTTAGTCTAGATAAAGACAAAGGTGGCAAAGATTAGATTAAACTCCGCCAAGGAAGAAATGTGGTTGAGTAAAAGGCTATGGTGCGCATATTGGAGTGGCAAGCCCAAAAGGGAACTGCCTGAAAACACAAAGATTTTAGTTCTGCTAGCTAAATTTTCCATCCAAAAACTTAAGGGAAGTGGCAGTTGTCTTACACAATTCTGCCCAACAAGCAGCAAATATGACAAACATATCATAAAATTGTGACTCAGCTCAGTAGACATAGTCACATATTTTAAAATTGTGACCAGCTTTATGAAGGAATGAAGCAAAGAAAAGTTGCCCTTTTCAAGTGGCAACATCATAAAAAACTGCAATTTGGGAGTGGAAAATTACTTATAAAATTGCACCAGCTTCTAGAAGGGACAATATAAGTGAAAAATTGTTATTCCTAAGTGGCATAACCAGTGAAAAAATGCAGCAGTTGCTGGAATAACACAAATTTGTGACATGGGTGGTAGAAAGGTCATAAAACCATGTCTAGAGGAGGTAAACAGTTAGGTAATTTTGGCACTAAAACTAAATGGTAATGCCATAAGAAAATGGAGACTCAAGTGGCAATTGGTGACTAAAACTGTGACTGGTAGGAAACCAAAGCAGTCTCACCTTTTTAAGTGATATGACTGCCTTAAATTGAGCTTTGGTTAGGGAAAAACTGTTTACTCTCTTGTTTGATAAAATGAATAATTGAAATAACAAATAGAATTAATAATGCATACCAAACTCCTTTATTCACACATGAAGTTATTACAGAAGTAGACCCAAGATGGTCAGCCAAGGATCAAAGTTGATCCAACTAGATCATACTGCTTTCCTTGATGATACAAAATCTATATAAAGGATCCAACAATTGTCAAGAGGCTAACTCTTATAACTATTTAAAGCTGACAAACAATTAATACATAGTCAAATAAACCATATTATCAAACCATAATAACAGGCATTGTACACTAACTACATCATCCCCTTCAAAAGAAAATGTCATCTCATAAATGATAGAAAACAAGTAAACATCAAGGAACATTAGGTAAGTTAATCCACACTGGTGGTGCCATTGTAGAAAATAGAGTTTTTGGAGTGTTTAACCAATGTATGCTAGTGTGTGAATAATGCTTAAGACCAACCAACCAAGGGACCCCATTTGATTGTACAGTATGGGTTGAGAATGCTGCACCCAATCGATCACTAAACCTAGACAGTATTGCAGGCACTTCAGAAGCATTTTGATCATGAAAATAGTGTTCAATATCCCCATATTCTAGGAATGCACTTTCATCCAATTCACCAATATGTATGAAGAATTCCCTATTTTTGCCAAAGACATAATTTGGGAAGGAACCAACTATAATTTCTTAAGTCAAAATTTAAGAACAACCCCAATTTTGTCTGAGGAAAGACCATGTTCCAGTAGGTTGTATGGTGGATGATGGAGGTACACACTTTATGGTGGGCAAGTATACGGTGAAGAATGTTGATGCAATCTGTATAGAGGCATCAATGAGGGGTCGTATGACAAGAGTAAAGGTGTTAGGTTGCAAAAAGCTAAGTTGTACAATGATTGTAGGAGGATTGAATCATATGGCTAATGAAATGACGATAAGCCATACGATATGATGAAGGATATGAATTTTCCAAAGAGCTCATACAGTGCATGAGAGATCAGTCCATACGGTAGTATTTATAGCTGGTCACATGCCAATATGTGGGAAATGTATGGAAACAATGCCCAAGCTAAATTGTATTGTTGGAACATAAGGGATAGATTAAATGGTAGCAATTAGGAAGCTAGCCCATACAGCAGAGGTAAAAGGAATAGATTGTATGGTGCTAGAATTTAATTGTAAAGAAGAACTAGGTCGTTAAAATGCAGTAGGGATAAATTGTGTTGTGGTAAAAAATTGCAAAAAAAAGGAAATTTGTATGAGCAGACAGTACGGTGAAGGAAAAATTAAGCACGTGGTTCTAAATGACATTGTGTGTTTATTGCAATGAAGAAATTGCATTCCTAGCATACTGACTCACAAGTATTTGGTATTATTTCAAAATTATGTGTTGACTTGTTGCTTGGATCTATATGTGCCTGTTAGGTCAAATGATAAACACATACTGAAGATCTTTTTGGGTGTTTGATTTTCACAGATGTTTCTGAGAGGGAAAACAACAATCTCAAAGGAACATTTTTTAAAATTAGATTTTTCATGTGACAAAACCTTTGTTTTTCTTGAAGAGACTGCACTATAGTTTTTTTTTAATCTAAAAAATGGTATGAAACATGGCACTAGCAATGGGAAATGTTTACCTGTGATAGTGATAAGTGTTGAGTCTCTAGGAGTTAAATTACTTTTATAAATTATAACTAATTGAAGAAGACTGATCACTTTACACATATGTTCTGTCATTATATGTTCCCAGTTATAAATCATTTAGAAATTGCAGATATTATAATAGATTCTTCTTTTCATTTTACTTTTCTTGAAAATATGGTCTTTGTGAATAATATGGTTGGGAAGTTGTTTGGTACTTATCTATATGAATTTAATGAGAATCTCTACAATGCAATCAATTTTGTGTAGGGTCTGAAGCAAAACAGCCCTCTTCATCAGCTCAAGAGTCTTTACCTTTGATGGACAATTTAAATAGGTAAAATACAATAAATATGTGTTTGTTTTGAATATGTTTATAGGCCAAGATAAATATATTTTCTGGTTGCAAATCACAGGTCATATGAATTGCAAGCAGAACAAAGAGAAATAAAAGAGGGAGGGTCTTTTGTACAGACTCTGCTTACAGATGCCGCAAGTTTTGTAGAAAAGGCCAAGGTGATTTCTATTATTTCATTACTTGTACTATATTTAAGGTGGGAATTTGGTATGTTTTCTCCTTTAACTGTGCCTTTATCAACTTTTTTTTTTGAGCTTGTGTGTAATGTGACATGGCACTAGCCTTGCTATTCCTTATATAGAGTCTAGACAGTGGTTTTCTCAATATATTGAGTAACAAATTTTTTTCTTATCAAGAATGTTTTGATTCCATTTGATTTTTCTTTCCTCCCTCCTCCCTTACATTCACCAACTCTCATTCCTCTGATCTCCTTCCATTTTATTTTTGTTGAGAGCTCTTTCAGAGCTTCCTTTAAGAGGCCATGGCCTCCTCCCCTCCTCCACCCCCTGTTCAGAAGGTGCCAACTTCTCTTGGTTCCACCCCTCTTTGTCGAGAAGATCTGAGGACCTACATCCAACACCATGTTCAGAGATCCATGACTAAGCCTTCTTACCAACCAGGAAGGACTTTAACTGTTTTTTTACATGTAAAACCCACATAGAATCCAATTGGATAGTAGGCTCTGGCTAGTGAAAGGGAAATCTCTCATATGCTGTTCTGGGTCAAGGAAAACTGGTAAGCCAGTAGTTTTTAATGTTTAATAGCTATGTTACCGGATTCGCTAGTATAGGCCCCGGGTTCGGGTCCGGTTCGAATCGGGTCCGGAATTCGGGTCCAGTTCGATGCAATTCGCCCTGGGTCCGGATTTTGGACTGTGGGTTCGGCCAGGGTCCGGACCCATGACTGTGGGTCCGGACAGGGTTCGAAAATTTCGAACCCAGTTCGAACCCAGGCAGAATTTTACACCCAGGCACACTTTTTCACGCGATTTCAGAGATCAGGCGAATGATTCCAGCCGTTTCAAGGCCTGTCGTGGCATACCCAGGCGATTCCGAAGAGATTCCGGCGAGGCTTGACGGAAAAAGCGAAATAAAACCTAAAAGGAAAAAATCCCGCCTGCGTCATTTAACCCATATTCTATCTGCCGCGAGTGTGAAGGGCACGAAAGGAAGCCGAAGGCAGAAGGCATGAAAGGAAGGCAGAGAAGGCATGGAAGGAAGGTAGAGAAAAACGCGACTATGCAGGAAGACCACGCAGGCAGACCACGCAGGAAGACCTCTGCACAGGCGCACGAAGAGATGAGGCCCGTAAGGGCATTCATTTTATTATTTAAATATTTTATTTTATTGATTAAAACTAAAAAAAAAAAATATTACATTTATCATTTATCATTTATAATATAAATTATATCTTAATGTGTATATATTATAAATAAATTAATAATAATTAATAACTATAATCCTAATGATAATCAATTAAATTGTTTAATTTTTTTTTAATTTGAATAATTTCTAAAGACAAAAATATATTAATATATTTATTATTTCATTGTTTAATGTTTTAATTTTTAATATATTATATTGTTTTATTTATATAATTTTATTGTTTATTAGTTTAATAATAAATATATATATTAAATATTGAGTAGATTAAGACTATCGGAAATATAATTATGTAATTATATTATTTTAAATTTGTATATTATTATATTTTAAATTTATATATTATTATATTTTAAATTTATATATTATTATATTATTAGTATATTATATAATTATTATATATTTTATTATTATGAAATATCAAATATGTATATTATATTATTATATTATAAATTTTAATTTTGTATATTATTATATTATTATTAAATATATATATTTCTGATTTTTATATGTTTTTGTATTACCGAACCCAAAACGAACCCAACCCCAAAAAAAAAATTTCCCGAACCGGCGAACCGGGTTCTCGAACCCGAACCCGAACCCAAAACCGAACCGGTAACTTAGTTTAATAGAAGTCATCGTTTTCACCAGTGCTACAGGCCATGATAAATTAGCCATATTTTAGCCCTTCTTTTCTACTTTATGGGCCCAATAACATAAAAATCATGTTTGCATGTTTATTCCTCTCTTCCATGCTTTTTATATGCATGTTTATGGGCCATATTTTATCCCTTGTTTTTAATGTTTAATAGAAGAATAGTTGCAATTTTTTTTCCTATTGATGTATTCCATGATAAGTGGCCATATTTTATCCCTTCTTTTCATTTTATGGACCTCCTTCCAAATGTTCCACATTATTGTGTTAGTTTCGTAATTTGAAAATCAAGTTTTTATCTAACAATTGCATCTATTCCAAAACCAACAGTAAGTTGATGTTATCTAAATCTTATTTCCTTTTCAATGTCATGTAGGCTGCATGTACAATATTTATGGGCTTAGGTCAAGACCAAATCCATGCTTCGTCAGTTCTGGTCATGCCTATGGTACCTTCTCGTATGACTAGATTGAAAGTGAATGCTATCAATCCAGTCAAACTTTATCCTGTGAAAAATTCCACGTGGATTGAGATTGTTACTAAGGAGGAAGATGTGGACACACCTAATGCCACTACCTTACGTCAACTTGGTTGAAACAATTGTAAGTGATATTAACTGATATATTTGTCATTTCATTTGTTTTATGTTTGGTATAAATGTACTGATTTATGAGCTGTTTCTGTCATGACACCAGAAATCATGGGTGTTGATCCACAACATATATTCTTTGCTGCACTGCCCGAATACATATATGATTGTACATGTGTCATTGCTGAGAGTAGAACGGTTGTTTTGATATTGGAGTATGTATTTTAAGAATACTAAAAATTTATTGAATTCTAGTCATATGACATTAGAATCGGTATTTGTTGAGATTATTCTCAGCTTTGGATCGGTTAAAGAAGCTGCCATATGTGTAGGATCTCCAGAAACTCTTAAAGTGCTGTTAATTTTAAATCTGGCTTGCTCTGCACATCCCTGGAATAATTTTCTGTAATAAATTTTGCAAAAAATTAATGTAAAGTATTATTTTACAGTCCACAACACTCTGCAATATTCTAGACCAAGATGTATATATTTATGTGTTATCGGTGCTCTACACAGATTTTGTTACAGTGAAAACTCTTCATGTGAAATTAAGGTCATTGCCAAAGGATATACAGATTAATCCACTAAAACTGTTGACTCTCTGATATAGTAATTGCATGAAACAGTAAAACTACCTGTGAATGTATAGTAGATTTATCCTCAAATATTTTTTGAGAAAAGTTAGTTTCAGATATATAACTTAAATTCCTTCTATAAAATAGATATCAGATTGCTTTGTCCCCTTCGAGACTTGAATTTTTGTTTTGATCTTATTCTTGCTAATATGGTTGGAGTGATTAGCCATATTCCAACTAGATTGGATGTCCGATAAAAAATTTCATTATAGTTGATTGATTATTTAGGCATCACAACTTTATATGATTAGCTCTCTAAAAACAAAGCAGTCATAATTATTAATAAATGGTAAAATCGTTACGCAATGAGCCAACTACAAACATAAGCATGATCAATGAACAAAACGTAATTGATATTTTCTAGCATGGTGGTCTGATAGAAATTGATTCCAGAATTCAGAATATATTGATGTTTGCTAGCATGGTGTTCCTATAGAATTAAATGGAGAATTCAGTATATATGGCTCCATCGTCAATGTTTTTCTTCACATTGGGAATATAAAACAATTTTTTGGAATTGTTGCAATATATATAAATATTTCATTCTCACCGTGAAATAGTATTCGAGGCTCCTCCCTACTGCTATTTTATCATAACAGAATAATTGATCTTTCGACTGTGCAATGTGTTTTACCTTTGTGACTTACAGTTACTTAAAATAGTTTCTTTGTTTTGCCTGAAATTTTTTAGAGCAGATATATATTTTAAAATGTGTTACAGATACAAACACTCTCGTTATGAGAGAAGCAAAAATTGAAGAAGGCGAGAGAAACCTCACAAAGGGCAAGAGTCAGTAAAGAAGGCATGACCCGTAAGTAAACATGTGTAATCACTGACAGAGAGCAGAGACTGCATATAGGCTAATAACTGCCAAATAGAAAGTGAGCTGACTTCATAAGAAGAGATCAGAAGGAAGCAGTCATGCTGTAAGTATGATATTAGAAATTGAGATGAATGCCATAAAGCAACACATAATCTACTTTATCTATTATTGAGTATATATGTTTGATGAGGTGTAGAAGTCAAATGTTATCAACGTATGCTGTACATCTGAGCATTAGGAGCCTGGATAGGTGGAGGATTGATGTTGTTGGAGATGTGGTGGAAAGTAGGAACATTCCGATCAGTTGCTTGGGCCTGAAGTCCACTGCTGCTTGCCTCTTGATCAAATTTAGTTTGTTATATTCCTTCTTAATGTTCCAGGAGAGCTTCATTTATCATAGTTTTAACAGGATCATATAATTCTAACTTTTCAATACTTTGGGTACCCATGTTTTAAAATTCATTGTTAGCTATTAAGTGGTTGTTGTTGGCCATTTGTAGCTTGGAAAGATTAGTGATTTGGACATCGCTTATATGGTTATGCTCCAAATTTTGTTGGGTTAGTTTCTCAACAGCAGTATGAATACAATTTGTACTTATTGGTGAATCCAAGTTGCTATGAACCACAGAGGGTAGGCCATACCCAGTATGAGAGGTTAGTATTTCTTTTCCAGGAGAGATCTTGGAGGCTGGATTGACATTCTGTATGTTGTTCTGAAGGGTATCAGGCAGTGTGGAGTTACAGCCAGTGGATGGAAGATTTTTTTTTTTCATCTTGTAAGTTGTAGGGACTAGGGAGTGTTGTGAGGTCTGGATGACTACAACCATTGTCCCAAGAGCAAGGAGACTTGATCTCTCACTGTCAGTGCATTTATGAGCATGGAAGTGGGATTGGACTAAATGGGCAATAAGTGATTCCAAGTGACATGGGGATTGGTCAGGGCATAAACTTGAGTTGGTTGTGGAATATGTGATGTATTGATGAAGAGGAGATTGGAACTTGTGATCAACAATTGAGAGAGAGAGAGCTTGGGGTGACACTTAAAATACTTCTTTGCAACATTATTGTTTGCTGACCACATTTCTCTTGATTATTTGTCTCCATTTTCACGTATTTTGGAAGCTCTCACTTCACAAGAAAATATTCTGGCGCATAATAGTATAATTTGGTTTGTCACTGTATAACCTATCTCCATGTACTCTAGATATTTATTAATTTTCCTTATACAGTATCCACCAAGAAACATCAGAGTTAGATTAGGTAACTGTTACATGGAAATCACATCCTATAGAGTGTTGATAAGCAGAATGGATGGAATGATAGCAACTCCAAAGGCAGGTTATACTGAGTGCTCTGCAGCATAAGCAGGCTGCACATTGTTTTAGTCATCAGCTAATATATCAACCAAATGGCTTGGTCGGTCTTATCTACCTGATACCCATGTAAATCCAAGTATATTAGAATCATAGATATATATTTAACCTCTTCACTATGAATAAACAATCAATTCTAGGAATCTATGCAGTGTAATTGTTGCTAGCTTTCCTGGGTGGCACAGAGGCTGGTTGTCCAACTGGATTTGTCAAACAACATTCAGGTTGGTTTGAATGTAATAGAATTATGAATTTTCCATACACGCATGCTATCATGCTCAACATTGAATTCGATAGTTAATTAAATGGAAGGCACCACTTTAACGACCTTATGCATCTCTAAATATCTTGAACTTAGATTATATATCAAACAAGGAAATGACAACTAACAAGCCACAGAGTATGGTGGACCTCATCTTTACTCCAATAATCACAATATAGAGGATCATATATTTGTAAGTATTTTAATTTTTCTCTCAATCACATTATAGATGATCATATATTTGTTAGTATTTTATTTTTTCTCTTACAGGACAACACAAACATAACGGCATATATTATAAGGGGAAGCTCCTTGAGATCTAAAGCTTAAAACTATAAACAAAATTTACTAAGTATTGCAAATTGTACAAAATCTTAATGGGGTTTTGCATTGAAGGTAAATATCTAATTGATTGTGTTTTTTTTCCTCAAATGTAATTGCCAGACTATAACAACTCAAAACCTGCATTGAGATTTTTAGATCTAAAGTAGAGTATATAATTCAAGCACAAATGATTGGATAAAGTAGAGACCGGAATTCCATTTGAACACAAATATTTGAATGAATAACACATGAATGCTGACTACGAGCTAATTCAAAGACCAGTAAATGTACATTAAAAGGTATTGATTAAAAAGATGGACATCACATGTACAAAAATAAATTGCTAAATAGTATACAAACCCACTATTTAATGAATAACAAATATTAATTCAAAGTTTGACAAAGTCGCCCTGGGAAAATGACAAGTTTTGTTGAATATCAATTTTTGTAGCAGAAGCCTAGCACTAACTTACATTCATTCACTACCCAAAAACATAATAACTTAGCACTAACTTACATTCATTCACTACCCAAAAACATAATAACTTGACTTTGAAGTTTGAATGAGATTTTTTACAGCAAATCTACCCTCAACTCTTATTACAGATTATGTGCTCAAACACTTATTTATAAGCTCTTCAATAGGTAGCTTTTAGGAATAAAATAACAATAATATTAGCAATAAAGCTTTATTTTAAAGCAACCCTATCCCTATTTGCAAAAAAATAAAATGAAACAAATTAATTCTATAGCAAATGATTAAATGAATCTTGATAATGGGATTCAAATCCACCTCCTTTGGAAAAATTACAACTTTTGCCCACTTAGATATTTTTCAAAAAATTAAAATAACTTAACTCACAAATTTGATTGAATTCTCTAAATCTAATGAATTTTTCTTGAAGCCAATAAAAAGTTGAAAACTCATGATGCGGAGCATGGTTGTGCTCTTGGGTGGAGAAGGATCATTTGTGAATCTAATTCTCAGGTGGTTGTGACTTTGCTGAAGAGGCATCCGTTAGAGGATGTTAGTTGGCATTTGGCTGTTATTATTAACCAGATTCTTAATTTGTGTGCTTCCTTGGATTCTGTTTCTTTTTGTCATATTCCTCGGGAATGGAATGGGGTTGCGGATTGTTTGGCTAAATGGGCTTCTGATCATTTGCAAGGTGGAATGTTGTTGAAAGGGGTGAATTACCCCCGGATTTGTCTCAAAAGTTGGACCAATTAGTGGAGAGTAACAGTGTTGTGTAATACCCTTTGTATTGCTCTTTTTTTATTTGAATAAATTTTTACCCCTCTTTTAGTCAAAAAAAAAAAAAAACTCATGATTTATACTTTTATGTTGACCCTAACACTTCGAGACTAAAAACTCAACTTCAACAATTCTTTCAAGTTGGATGTCTTGGTGAACATCTTGACAATGCATTTGAACATGTCTTATGGTTTGGATGAAATTGTAGCACAAATATACCTCATCACCACAAATTTTCTAGCCCAACATGAGGTTAAATTTGTTGATTCCTTGATGTAATAAAAACCCTCAATTGCCATGATTTTGGAACTTTCCCTATTTGTTGTTGGAGATTGAAACCTTTGTTTGACTAATATACCTACAACAATGGAGGGAAAATAACCTTATTTCCATTGCAATTGACAAATTCTAAAAGTCTAACAAGCACTCTTTGTATGAACCCAACCAAAATTTGCATGCAATTTTACTTCAATTTCACAACTATAGGTGAAGCGGCATTTCGTCAAATAGATTTCAAGTCGCTATTATGAACTGATTATCAGTGTATTCCCAAGAATGTGATAAATGTTAATACCATATACTCATTAAATGGAGGTGTCCACAATGTATACTCGGAAATATATTTTTCTTCCAAGTTCAATTAATAGTAATTTCACAACATGTAACATTGTAGGTAATACTTGTCTCAACACTGATAGGGATCCCTCTGTGGATGTTTTGAATTTAGCTATAAATAATGCTGATACCCATTTCAAACTTTTGAAATGGACTTTCAGTGAAATTAACGAGCTAAAAATAAAAAACTGGGCCCTGCAAAGTAAGCTGGAAGAGTTGGGAGCCAAGGTAGCAGCGATTGAAAAAATAGAGGTGAAACGAAGAGATTACGGTCTCAACAATGACACTCAGAACCAAGCTGGCAAAAACAGAAATATTGAAATTGAGATGGAAAAAATGAAAAATACTATCAAAATTATAGGTGAGCAAAACAATCGTATGGCTAAACACAACGCCATAATCATCAATGCCATGACCGAGAAATTGGACAGAGCCCAACAGGGATCTCTGGTGGTTGATCTGGAGGAAACCAATGAAAGAAACCAGGAGGAGGATGCTGGCATCTCTAAGAGAACCAGGGCCAATCTGAAGAGGAAGGCTCCCCCCACTCCGCAAATGATTCAAACATTTAAGAAGGGTGTTCATGAGATGCAGAATCTGGAAGCAGAGATAGAGTCTATCCTGAAGACTCTGGGTTAGTTGCGGCCGGTTTTTTGTTGGCTTTTTTTGACCTTCCTGGTCTTTTGCGGGTGGCTGTTGCTTGTTCTAGTTTTTACCTTTTGTGCAGCTTCTTGTTTTTGTTGGACTTTTCTTTCCTATCTTTTATGTTGTAAACTTTGTGGTTTCGGGTCCCTGTAAAACCCGTTTTACCCTTTATCAAAAACATTGTAGATAATAATTACCACCAAGAAATAAATTACAGAAAGGACTGCAGTGAACAACAGGTACAATCCAACATTGATAGATAATGAAATTCAACCTAAGCAATAGAGAAAAGATTTAATAATCTAACCTTTATTAATAGGACTATTGATGCATAAAGCTGATACAGATCGTGCCACTACTTGGCTTAGTTCTTAACATAGATAAGTATAGAGATCTGCCAATACATATATCAATGAAAACGCCAATCAGAGCCAATAGCTGTTCGAACTAATGTGGGAGCTCCATGTCCACTATAGAAAGCATATAATGAAGCTTCAACCATGCCTATACTCTTATTCTGCGTCTCAAGCCAAGGCCCAAACTCAGACATAAGGGGAGAGCATCACATCTACCCTATTCTACATGCCACTCCATATTTTACCCAATACGTCCTTGCTCAGTCTTCCTTTAGTTGTATCTCATATGGAAGGCCACATTTAGTATACACTTTAATTGGATCTGGTAGTGTATTAACCCAGTCACAACACCTTATATTGATCACGCTAGCAAAAGGGAAGCCTTTTTGACAACACGTGGCAACTTCCTGGATGCTCCCAGATCCTCCAAACATCCAAACCACTAATAATTTCCAACGCAGGACTTATGGCAGCAAAGCATAATATTACATGCTCATGGAAATCGACACCCTCCCAAACTCTTTCATCATTTATTAAAGGTTGGCAGTGATAGAAGGAAGATGTCGACTTCTTTCCAATAGCAAATGAAGGTGGCTCCTTCGAATAGTATTGGCAACTAGCAACATAGGAGCAAACATACACACAGAACCCTAAGCTGCCTAGTACCCTTCAAACTCCCACATGGATTCCCTATCTAAGCATGATGTTGACTTGGAAGGAAGGCATAGTCATTTATAAGTTGCGCGCCTTGCTTTATGTGAATCGAAAGCTGGTAGGGAAACCCTTGCGACCTCCTTGATAGGTCGATCTTCTATTCACACGACTGCCTTAAAGTTTTTGCGACTCCCATAATAAATGTATATCGATCCTGCCTTGGATAAAATCTGATAACAATAATCTTTGAAACTCCGATTCCTTGGCCTTGAATGATATTAATGATGTAATTGACCAACTTGTATAATGAAAGGTTTGAATCTGATTAATCTGAATATATCGTATCTTTCTATGAATTTGATAATTTTTCTTACAAACACTATGGCAAACTTGGATGATTCTTCCAACTTTGTTCAGTTAGGGTAGATTAGTCTCATTACCGAAATCTGAGAGATTAGTCTCACTATCGAAACTTGAGAGACACTCGTAGGAATTCCAATCTAGGGTTTTGGACTTTGAAGAACTCCAAAATACCAAGTAAAATAATAAACCAACATACTTCAGAAATGAGCTCATTTTCCCTTTTATCATTTTCTAAACCACATTTGAAATTTCTTGCTCAAATCATATTAAGCTCTTTATATGACTTTATAAAATACTTTTTTAAATTTTTTTTGCGCCACTTTATAACATCACATTAATATGATTATTTAATATTACCTTTTTAAATATACCTGTTGTCAGGTAATATCAAATAATTAAATTAATGTTCGTTTGGTGAGTTGTAAAATGAGGACATTATAGTTCTCCCCTCCCAGAGATTGCTTGTCCCCAAGCAATCCACACCTATGTACTATGGCCAAACACTAAGATCTCAAATGAACCTGTAGAATGCTCCACCATATCTCTTCTATATCAACTTGATATGACTTATCCCATCAACCCTGTCATTCACCATCATAATATGAAGCAATCTATCATTCAGATAAATTCTTGGATCCCACAACCAAATTGGAAGTCCACCAATTCCAATACATGTCGACTTCCGCTGTGCCACTCTGATAACAATTGAAATCCCAATGTGCCAAGTCTTTGATTTCTATTTTTGTATGCAACCATCCAGTGGGAACAAAGTAGGATACTTGCAAGCTTTGGATTCATCTTCTGAAGATGCAAGTAGTTCATACTAGAGTGAACTATGTAATCCTTTATCCAAATCACTTTTATGTGTCATCAGAAACTTGGTCAAATCATTTGTATGTGGGTTGAAAGAAAAATGATGAGAATACCTCACAATGCAATCAAGGTGGAATTCACCAGCTTGTGCCAATAGAATATCTAAATAATCACCTAGATTCCATATATCACCACTCCTGTCACATGAATTAGGAGGTGTCTCACAACTCAGATCATGACGAGCAAATTTTGCATTAGCTCTATAAGCCTTCTCTGCAAACTTGATGGCAATGACTATCTAAAAGAAAATGGAGGTAATATGATTTCATTACTTGTAGAGCATGTTTGATAGTCTGCAGATTTGGTATAGCAGCTCCAACCATTAACCCTTTATTCCTTTCTTCAAGTTGAGCTAACCAAAAGAGGTATTTAATGAACTTGTGCATGCTATCAAAGTGAGTTAAGGTTTGAACAACTTTATCTTCAATGACTTTCAACTGTTCCTTCAATTTGCATGACTCACTAGGCAAAAGATTACAATCAACTTCATAAAATACATTTTCTGATTTGCTTTCATGTGTAGGAAATATATCATCATGAATATCATTTTTCCCATTCGATGATGCCCCACAATCCTCACATAAAATTGATGGGATAGCATTAAGATCTAATAAACTATCCTCACACAAGGCTTATGAATAACAATCTCTAAATCACCAATATAGACTTGTGCACATTTCACTATTCGCTAGTCCACAAGGTGTATGCTCAACTATCTCATCCATAACTATGAATTGAGCCTTCAATAGGCTCTCCAAAAGAGGTGATTCAAGATCCCCATGAAGCAAACTATTTGTGCAAACTGAATTTTTTGAATCATACCTCTCCTCAAGCCCATGCAAATTTGAATGCTCTTCGTGCTTGACCATCATAAGAGGCTCTCCCCTCAAATCATGAGTACCACTATCATCCTCATGCATTATGACTGCCATAAATGACTGAATTTCCGTTGTGGATGATGAGGAATGTGCCAAGCTCAACTCCAAACAAAGCACATCAACCTGAATCTCTAATTCTTGAAGGACCATTTGAGTGCTCTTCAATGAATTCATGGTAACTTTAAGCACATAGGTAATCTTATCAACTTCCTCTTCCTTCCCTCTTACTACATCAAAATATATCTCATCAAGCATGAGAAGATGATCTCTATCAAAAAGTAGGTGTAGGTAATTTGATTTCATTACCACCAATGCCTTTATGAGTGCTTGGAATCCTACAAGGGGAAGTTCTCCTTTAAAGTTCTTATATGACCCTAAAGCCCTTCGACAAAAAATTGCCATCGTCTCATGAGTATTATCAAAATGGTTTATGGCTGCAATAATCATGTCTTCACTTACCTTCAATTGCCGTGCCAAATGATGGGACCCATGAGAATTATCATCCTCATATAAATTTTCTGATTTATCAAAAAGAACACCCCTCTCTATATCAACTGCCTCTATAGCATCTTCCATGTTATGATGTATAAAATTAGATTGTTCAAAAAGAAATTCATCTCAATTTTGCTCTTCACCATAAGCTGATTTGGAAATCTACCCACCTTCATTAAATACATTCCCACGCTTAGGAGATGCAAGCATTTCCATGGAATCATTAAGGATCTTTATCATACATAGCTCATTAGATGAGACATTTTCATCATCAACCCCTTCTGCTTTGAACCCCTCTTATTCCACCTAGTCTTCATTAAACAAGTAAGGTTTCAGCTTCCCTTCACATTGTTTGAAAACACTGTATAACAAGTTATAAGTAGTTGTAAAGGTAACATGTTCTTGCTTCAGAACAACCAATAACAAAGATAAGATAGGTTGATAAATATCATCACTTTCATTAATAATTGAAGCCAAATGCTTCTCATATAATTAGGAATAGATTTGTTATGGTCCTCACTAATAGAGTCTAGGAAATGATGAAACATTTGAATAATAAGATCATTGTAATAATAATCAATCATGATAACACATGATACCACCTTTTCCATCAACTCTAAAACCTTAGCCCTTTTACTGAAAGGACTTATTATATCACCCAACCCATAAAAACTTTCAATAATCAATTGCAAGATCTCCCTCATTTTTTCATCATTATAAGAAACTTTAGGAGTTGTAATCCATATAATTTCACTTAGGAAATAAGTCACAACGAGTCTTACTTCTTATCTTTGTGTCTCAACAATCTGTGCTCACCCAAGGAAGTCACTACTAGAGTCATAGCGATTTGAATCAACTGGGAAGGTGACTAATCCACTGTATGCAAACAATTCACCACTTCCTCCAATGAGTTGAGAAGAACATCCTTTGACAAAGACAAGTGTCCAAGTTTATCTCCTACAATATACAGTTTCCTGCCCAATTCTTTGACACCCACTGAACTGGTAAAATTATTCAACTTAGTGTTTCCTTTCCTTTCTTCTACAGAAAGAGATTCCAACACTTCTATTTGCTCTAAAAACTTCGTTCGTCTTATCATATTTCTCAAAATTTTGCATCATCTTTGTCAAAATCTCTTGCATGGACTTCATCTTTCCCAATGAAACTAACCAACAATCTTGTTGTAACTGTTAAAGATGAGTGTCTGATACCACTACAAGAACCCAACCAAAATTTGCATGCAATTTTACTTCAATTTCACAACTATAGGTGAAGAGGCATTTTGTCAAACAAATTTCAGGTCACTGTTTTGAACTGGTTATCAGTGTGTTCCCAAGAATGTGATAAATGTTTATACCATATACTCATTAAATGGAGGTGCCCACAATGTATACTTAGAATATATTTTTCTTCCAAGTTTAGTTAATAGTAATTTCACAAAATGTAACATTGCAGGTAATAATTGCCACCAAGAAATAAATTACAGAAAGGACTGTAATGAACAAGTACAATGGAACATTGATAGATAATGAACTTGAAACTGAGCAACATAGAAAAAATGTAATAATCTGACCTTTATTAACATGAGTATTGATGCATAAAACTGATACAGATCATGTCACTACTTGGCTCAATTCTTAGCATAGATGGGTATAAAGATCCATCAATACATATATCAGTGAAAATGCCAATCAAAGCCCTAGTGTGGGAGCACCACATCCACTATAGAAAGCATATAATGAAGCTTCAACCACGCCTATACTTTGATTATGTGTCTCAAGCCAAGGCCCAAATTCACGACATAAGGGGAGAGCATCATGTCCACCCTATTCTACGCACCACTCCATATTTTTTCCAATACGTCCTTGCTTAGTCTTCCTTCAATTGTGTCTCATATGGAAGGCCACATTTAGTATACACTTTAATTGGATATGATAGTGTAAGAACCCAGTTGCAACACCTTGTATTGATCACACCAGCAAAAGGGAAGCCTTTTTTACAACACACAACACCTTCCTGGATGCTCACAGTTGCTCCAAACGTCCAAACCACTAATAATTTCCAACGCAAGACTTATGGTAGCGAGGCACCATATTATATGCTCATGGAAATGGACGACACCCTCCCAAAGTCTTTTGTCATTTATTAAAGGTTGTTAGCAATAGATGGAAGATGTTGACCTCTTTTCAATAACAAATGAAGGTGGCTCCTTCAAATAGTATGGGTAGTTAGCAACATAGGAGCAGACATACACATGAGACTCGATAAGTTTCCTAGTACCCTTCAAACTCCCATGTGGATTCTCTATTTGAGCATGATGCTGACTTGGAAGGAACGTATAGTCATTTATAATCATGCGCCTTACTTTATGTGTATCGAAAGCTGGTAGGAAAATCCTTGCGACCTCCTGGATAGGTCGCTCTTCTTGTAGTACCCCTCCATTTATGCTTATGTTTTCTGTTGATATGATTTCACACTGTTTGACTATGATACTTTGGTTGAATATTTTGATCGCTGATTTTGAGTGATAGTGGATTTATTCTGTGACATGATGTTACATTGTATGGTGATTACTGATTTTAGACATGCTTTGAGATAGTGTAGATGTTTATTTTTAGTTGATTATTGTTGTTATGTATATGTTTTGATGGACTAATAGTTATTTGTTTCGTCAGTCTGATGTGATGTGTATTGGTGTGGAGAACGGAATCATATCACTCACTTGCGAGTGCCCTGTGATATCCGTGATTTTCTCCGCACGGTGTGCCTGTACAATGGTTTATATATATATGCATGTTATTTGCTTGGTTGCAGGATTGCAGGTACATGACACCGACTCCACCTGGTTACTCAGGTCTGAACGTGTCAAGACTCAACGGATATGTTGATTGGGAGGTAGTAGTTTGGTTTATCCTAGTTTAGTCTATAACCTGGTCGTAGTACATCGTCTGTTTTAGTTTGAGTCGTGGTTGACTTGTATTTCCCTGTTTGGTTTTATTTAATTGTTTGGAAAGGAAATAATGTTAATTTTAATAATAGTTTATTATGTTTTGTTTACTGTTATTTAAATTAATTTTTTTTAATGTTGAAGAAATTAGTTGCATGTTATTTAATTAATTAATTAGCTTATTTGGTTAAATGGTTTGATCTTAAAAGATTAAACTTATTTAATTAAATTAATTAATTAATTAAATTAAATTATTTAGAGTGTGTGAATAGCTTTATTTGAAATTAAATATTATTTGTGGAAATGGCATTTGAATTGTAAATTAAATTTGTATTTGAAAATTAGAAAATTAAATAAAAATAAATGCATGTTATTTGAATATTGGTTTTAAATTCAAATAAATTAATTAAAATGCATGCAATTTGAAAAGAAAAGTTATCCGAGAAGTGGTTGAGATATTTTTGCATTTTCTTGACATGTGTGCCAATGCAATTATGATTTTTGGTTGAGGAAATTTGTTTACGGAGGTTATTTTGGATCTGGGGAAAAACACAGAGGTTATTCAATTTTCTCACGGGAAAAATATTTGAGCTTTGCAAAATTTCTCTGTGTGCTATTTTGGAAAATTTGTATACTTGTGGAAGATCCCTTTGGTGGGAAATTCTTGGTGTTGGTTGTAGCTTTCCTTTGATTTGGGGAAAATTGGAGAAGCTTTTGGAAATTGTACGCTACAGGCAAAGAGGATTTCTTCTACATGCAGCTTTCTAATAACAGGTATTTTACTTGTAAATTTAGTTTCTTTGTTTTTGAAAGAAAATGTTTGTATAAATCCTATCTTCTTGGCAATTGCTTGTAGAAAATCTTCTGTTGAAATCTGTTATTTGTCTGCAAGAATTTTCAAGAATGTAGTTAAGCAAAAGAAAGAATTCAAAACAAGATTCTTTTTGAAATCCTCTTTGAAAATTTTAGAAAAGAAAAATTGGGGAAATTGATTTGAGTAACTGTTTATTGTTTTTAAATTGAAATCCCAAATGGAGTATTTCTGTGATAAAAGATTAAATCTTTGAGAAAAACATTTCATTTACAAATACCCAGTTGAACAAATAGATTTGTTTTATGAGAATTTATAATATTTATTTAAATGTACTGTATAATATGCAGTCTGTATATGAGTTTTATTTTTACTTCAAATAAAAATTTTAATTACACAGATTTATTTTGTAAAATCGCCATACGGGCGATTTTGGGCTTTGGAAATTCATTATTTATTTTCATTTAAATGTGATTACATTTTGCAGGGTATTAAATGGGTATTTGTTTTTAAAAATAAAATGATTTCCAAAAATTTTAATCGGATTTTATTATTGGGAGAGGCTGGGGAAAACCCCAACCCCGCCACTTCCACAGTGGGGGCGCGGCCGCTGTGTGGCAGCACCCACCACGGCACTGTGGGGAGCGGCTGCCAAAAGGCAGCGCCCTCCACAGTCTCGTGGAGGAAACGCCGCCCCACGGTCCTCCACTGCGGTGGATGTACGCGGCCGTGGAAAACACTGTCATAAAAACTTCGTTTTCATTCGTTTGCAAAACAGAAAATTTGAATGAGTTTTCATTTAATTTCGAGTTTGTCAAAATATAATATTAATAATATATATGTATTATATATGTTATATAAATTATATATTATTTATAATATATAGTATATATAATATATATATATATATATATTATTAATTTTTTTTTTTGTTGATTATTAAAAAATTAGTATTAGTAAAAGTTAATTTATAATTAATTAGATTTTGAGGAAATATAACATATAAATGTATAAGAGGATTTTGAACTGATTTATTAAAATAGGAAGTTGAATTTTATTAATTAGCATGATTGTGAAAATTGAAATGAAATAATTGGTTGTGCTTTATTATTGCAAATTGAATCTTATTTATTTCGAGTAGTAGTATAAGATGAATGATTGCAATATATGGATTTAGGAAATCCAAAAGCTAGATTGTTTATTTGTTTGCAATGACTTGGGAAGTTATGTTTACCCCTTTTACGTCAGTTATAAGAGATTGGGATAACTGTGATAGAAAGTCTTCCAGAACGAACTATATAGGAAGGGTGATGTTGTTGTTCATCTGTATATTTCTTGAGTTGACTAGGGTTGTGCACGTGATTGATTATGGTGTAACAAAACCTGATTTATGAATAGAAGTTTTTAATGACCGTTGTGTGTGTCATTTGTTATAATGTGATTGAATTTTTGTGCACTTTGTAAACCCTAGTCAGGAAAAACTTAGTATACCTTTGTTATGTTTAGGGGAGTGACTTTTTGTAAGGGTCGACACACAAAGTGGTGTCAGGGTAACTTGCAAAGAGTTAGTAAGTCAGTGATAATTAAATGACACAGTAGTTAGAATTAAAACTCTTAACAAGATGTTTATGCCTCGCTTATGACTCTTGAGCTAGTTTAGTCTTGAGTATAAGATGAGAAGGCCTGGAATGGAAAATCGGTGTCTTGTTTCCTTAAGAGACATTCGATTCCGCAATGATTAGCAATGGGGCCGGGTTTCGTAAGAGGTTACCAGGGTAACCCAAGGTTGGGAGCTGGAACCTAGGAAGAAACACCAGGGTAACCTTTGCAATATTGTGATGACACTCCACCTAAAGTAACAGTCTACCTTGTATACTTAGTACATTCGATTATGTAAAATCTGGAAGCAATGTAACCATTAGTTTGTTATGTACTAGTGTCTAGGGTTGGTAGAATATGTCTAGGTAACCATATTACTATCTCCTAGCACGGGAGGTGGACCTACGGGTACCACATGGTTGGGTGGAACGTGCACCTTACTCCGTTGGGTCCCCAGTTAATGATCATGGCATCGAGAGCTTCATGGATGGAGAGCTCACACTTGGAAACTTATGTGTACTTCTTCATTGTAATTTGTAATTCTTGTATTTGAAAGCATCCCTCAAATGTTATGAGGTGAATATTGTAAAATGTAATTATTATTGAACTACCTCATCAGATGGATGAGTATTGTAATATCTTATCAACTGCAATGTAAGAAACAAATTTGTACTTTATGTTATCTTGAATGGAGTATTAAATGAAATGCAATGTTTATCCTTATGTTTATGTTATTAATTAATATGTGCAATGCGAAATACTAAAGTCATCTATGGAAACTCAAGTAGTGTAACGTCGTGTAACTTAATGAATGTATGCAACTAATTAAACTAATAATAGTACTTTAAAAAAAAAATTATTACACTTTTATACACAAATGCAACATTCCTTAGGTTATAATGACGGGGCATTACACTTCTATTCACATGGTTTCCTTAAGTATTTATGATTCCCATAATAAATGTATATTGATCTTTCCTTGGATAAAATTCGATAACAATAATATTTGAAACTCCAATTCCTTAGCCCTCACTAATATTAACGATGTAATTGACTAGTTTGTATCTTGTATAATGAAAGGTTTGAATATGATTTAATCTGAATATATATTAATCTCTGTAAATTCGTCTCTGATGGAGACTTTATGAATTTGATAATCTTTTTGACAAACATGTGAGAAACTTGGATGATTCCTCCAAGTTTGTCTAGCTAGGATAGATTAGTCTCACTACCGAAACTAGACATCCGTAAGAATTCCAACCTAGGGTTTTGGACTCCAAAGAGCTCCTCCAAAATACCAAGTAAAATAATTAAACCAACATACTTAAAAAATGAGCTCATTCCCGTTTTTATCACTTTTTGAAACTCCATTTGAAATTTCTAGCTCAAATCATATTAAGCACTTTATTATAAAGTGACTTTATAAAATACATTTTAAATATTTCCTTAGTGCCACTTATAACATTAAATTGACCTAATTATTTAATATTACATTTTTAAATATACTTTTTGTTAGGCAATATCAAATAATTAAATTAATATCCGTTTGGTGAGTTGGAAAACAGGGACATTACACTCTTCCATAGGTACAAATTGGTATGTTTAGGACTGCTTTTGTTTAACACAATTGAATTATAGGGTAGATATTTGGGCTAGTTGAGCTAAGGGAAATGCATGTCTTAAGTCATGTTTTAAGTGTCTTTTATTTGGGTGCTACTTCCTTATGGCATTGTCACTTGAAAATGGCACTAGGAGTTTTGACTTGTTTCATACCATACAAAGTGTGTCCAACTTTATGTCCATTGTTTCCTTTTATCCCTTTGATGGAATTCATTTGAGGCATTGCCAACTTTTAAGACATTGGAATTTTTTTCTAATGGTTTTACCACCTAAAATGTGTGGCATCCTTTTTATGGACTACTTCTAAGTTAGGAAAAGTTTACTCATAACATTGTCACCTTTTTACTATCTTTTTAATGGCCCTTCAATTAAAACACTTTCATACACTTGTTGCCATCTTTTTGGTGGAATTCAACATTGGTGGTGGCACTGTAAAATGGCATTGGGACTTAGAGTTTCTTATCTATTGTTGGGTGTATTGTTACAAGGTTATTACAATTTTTGGGTTGAACACCAATCACTAACAAATTTTCCTCTTACTTGGCACAATTTTATCATGTCATTGCCATTTATAAATTTCATTTTACATTGGTTTTGCCACCAAGTTTGTGTGCCACACTTTGAGAATTAAAAATCTCCCTTCTAGGCACAAATTTATGATATATTTGCCACCCTTAAGTCTATCAAGTGAAACTTACAAAAGATAACTAATTTTTCCTTGGGCACACATTGTTAAAAGCTCATTGCCACTTATTGATACAAGGCAAAACTTTCCTTGGTCAAACAGTGCCAACCTTAATGATTTCAATCCAAAATTTATGATCTTCATCTCTTCTTTCCGCTATCAAACCCATTATCAATCAAGGAACACTTTCATCTTTCACTCATAATAGTTCATCCAAGGGTAATGTATAAAAATTGTTAGTTGAAAAACTAGAGCATGCTTGTACAACGTTGCAACCTAATAAGGGGAGAAATTTAGTTGATATTGAAAAAGAAACTAATTTGACTTGATTAATAATGACAAATTGATCAAAATCAATATGAAGGCCAAGTTTTGTATGATTACCAACATAATCTTTCTAAGGATCATGGGATAGGCTTGAACCATAGAACTTTAGAATCTTTCAATTTTTTTCCAATATCTTATTTGTGGACAATAGAGTCAAGCCTATTCTAACACTTAATGTTAGAATTGTGAATAAACACGAGATTCGGTTGATTAAACGATGAACAAAAACACCTTCCATGCAAGAGATCTACAAATAAAGAATTTCTATATCTCAACTAGCAATAAATTACATAATTGAACCTCGAGAATCTTCAAGGAGATCCAGTGAGATAATACAATGAGGGTTGAGTTCTTTATAGGAGCAACCCTAAATGATAAAGGGATTAGATCATGACAAGTGTGCACATCTTGTGTGATGAGACAAAATGATCTAATAATAACTCACTTTAGTTAACAAAGAAAAACACTCCTAAATTTAGGTTGTGTATGAAATAAATTGGACTAATAATCAATTAAATATTCATTAACCATTAGCTAATGCATGATTACTCTAACACCCCCCTTAAGATGAACTTAGGGAGTATTTATAAAATCCAATGCATAAAAAACAAAGAATGTGTGATGGGTCCTAACAAAAAAGGCCTGATGAGGCACCCATGTACAAACAATCTAAACTCTCACAATTGGAGAAAAGGAGAAAACCTCATGGGAGAAACTCCTCTCCAAAAGAGAAAGGAAAATGAAGAACTAAGAAACCTCCAAAACAATATCCTAATATAAATAGGAACATGAAGAACATCACACAAGCACAAAGAAGCTATAGACAATTGTTGAAAGATGACTGTTATAGTGTTGAAATGAAGAACCTCCTCCAAAACAGATGATGATTAGGATCAAGAAGACAAAAATCTACTTGAGTGCCCCCAATGACACTACTCAAATTAGATAGAAAACAAAGGAAAACATTTGGAACTCAAAGAAACAAATGGAACATGTACTAAAAATAAGAATCTAAGAATGTCCATATGGTAAATACTCCATCTCATTGAAATGCATGGGTAACCAACCGCTACATCTACCTAATACATAGGAACAAGAACTAGATACATAGATCACTCCAAAAAACAAAACCAAGAAAGCATTAGCACTGGCGGTTGAAAACCCCCCGTAATGCAAAAAGGGAGAGCCAAAATAGGTCCACTAAAACTTTGTGAAACCAAGAAGTGCATGTAGGAGAACAAAGAACATATGAACGTACAATTGAAGGTACCTACAAATAAAAAGGGTGTGCAAACCAAAGCACACATGCATGAGGAAATAATCACTAGGATTTGATGTTGTCATGGAAGGAACACTCACTTGACAAAGCTATATGGAAAAACAAAGACACTCACAACCCACCCATGACACTTTATATCGTAGTGCGAGTAAAAAAGGTACAACGTGATGTGTGAAAATATCCAAAAGCAAGTACACTATAGTGGCACTTTATCTCAATGTGTCTACAAATGAGAATGTGCTTATAAAACATGTCTGCAATGCCCAAATAAGAGAAAATGCTAGAAACACATATAAAACAACCTAAAAAATGTCATCCCATGCAAACAAAACTAAAACGTCCAAGTAATTCACCAAAATATGATAACACAAAAAATTGAATAAAATGTACCTGGAGAAAAATATGGAAAAAGTGCATAGATGGTTGTGAAGAGCTCTGAAAGATCGTCCCAATGTCACTGGAATCGTGAAAAATAGAGAAACAAGTCAAAATTTATGAGCTTGAGAGTGAGAATATCAAACCTAGCTTTGACAAGCTATAGAATACACCAATAGAAAAAAATGGTAAAAAGACCGACACCACTAGAAAGTTCATAGAACCAAATTTTTAACAATATCTTTTTTGCCAAATTTTGATACTGTACACCCAAGTTATGGTCAAAAGAAAGAAAAGATCCTTTAAGGCACAAAGAGGGTTTGAAGGGGTGCAAGGTACAAGTCGTACCATTGACATCAATAGAATATTTTGTGAATATTCCCCCTTCTACCGAAAAAATAATCCGATCACCAGTAAATAGACAAATGATAGAGTATACCAAAATGATTGGGATATTCCAATCATTGGGCATTGTCATCAGTCGAACCAATCGGGAAAGATAAAAATAGGCCAAAAAAATGTTTGCGTCATTAGAAGCCACAAAGAAGCTTTCAGAAAAAAAAAAAAAAGGCTATCGACTGCCTAAGTAATAGTTTTAATCACTACCAGTTGAATTTTAAGGTTGTCTATCAACTGTTAAAGCTGTCGGATGCCAATGGTGGGGAAGAAAACACCCCGCTGACGACTGGCTTGGGGCCCATAGGCCTACCAAGGTAAGTACCTGCAAGGACCCCTTTAAAATGTAGGCCCAAAAACTTAAACTTGTGACCTACTTTTTTAAAAACAACTTTTTTGATTTTTTGAAATTTCTTAAAAAAGAAATTTAAAAAACAGTTGATCTTTTTCCTTTGCCCTTTTTTTTTGAAATACATACAGGCATCTATAAAGGCCCACGTACAATTTTCTTTTGCCTCACAAGCTCCCGTCAATGAAAATGGGAAAATTTATAGTCAAAATTCATCGAGTTGGCCTCTTGAATGCAACAATGAGGTCCTTTTCGTGCCAAAGTGCACCAAAAAATCACCCAACTCCAAAAATTGCAAAAAAAACAATGGAGATTCCAGATCTGAAGCTCTATAACCCTAGTTGAAGAAAACCCTCATAAATCAAGAAGGGGTTATCTGAATCCACATTCTCATACCATGTTATAATTGTGAATAAACAAGAAAAATAGGAACAAACAACGAACAAAAACACTTTCCATGTAAGAGATCTATAAAAAAATAATTGATATATCTCAACTAGAAAGAAATTACAAAATTGAATATCAATAATCTTCAAGGAGATCGAGTGAGATAATACAATGATGGTTGAATGCTTTATAGGAGAAACCTTAAATGATAAATGGATTAGATCATGACAAGTGTCAACATCTTGTCTGATGGGACAAAATGATCTAATAATAGCTCACTTTAGTTAACAAAAAAAAGCACTCATAAGTTTAGTTTAACTAAATGAAATGAATTAGACTAATAATCAATTAAAGATTAGTTAGTTATTAGCTAATGCATGATTACTCTAACACTTAACTTAAAATCATATGATAATTAAACACATCATGTGAAAGGGAAAGACATTGCAACATCATGAATATTAAAAAAATGTCACTTGCCTACCTACAAATAAAAAGGAGACACTAACTAGACAAAATCAAAAGGTTGGAAAAAATATCAATCTCTTTGTTTGAGTCAAGGTTTCAATTGTGGTAACTCATCTTGAAAAATTTACTGAAATGTTCATGAAGTTACAAGGTTTAGGTGGTTTGGAATAATCATGTAGAAAAATGTCCAACATGAACTAATTAGCGTGCATTGGTTTTGGAATATCTTCTTCCACAAGGAAAATCCTTTTGAATAAGTGAATATATTTATCTTCTTTTCAAGGTATCTCGCTAGTTCTTGCAATTGTAACATATCTATAGGAATGACGATCTTTACATATTTGATTTGATCATCTTCTCCCATCATTTTGGCATACACAACTTTGGACTTAGTCAAAGCATCACCCTCTAAGAAAGGCTAAAGATGGAGAAATATCTCTATCCCTTGTCCTTGAATCTTTAATTCAAAAATTGGTATCAAATGTGCACGGGTTGTTCTTGCAAAAAAAATCACTATCTATATAAAAAAAAATCATTTGATGACCCATCCAAGTCTACATTTTCAAGAATTGGATCATTATCAAAGTATATGTGAAAAAGAAACATATTAATCTTTGGTAGAAAAATTTGGCATCCACCATCTTTAGGCACAAAGAGAGTAGGAACATTATCTCCTAATTGTGTTTCCTCTTGAAATATTGGGTGAGAATGTAGAAAAACATCCATCTCTTCAAGAAAACCTCTCAAAGCCTCTTCACATGGTGGTAGAATTTTGGCCAATTGGATCTCTTTGGCTTCATCTTGAAAATTATTTTCAAATAATGTATCCATTAGGATGAAACAATTACACTTCTAACATTTAATTACAACTTTTCTATTTTGATAAAGAATGTAAAGTGGGAACATATGCTTTCAATAAATTTCTTGTCCTTTAAATGTATCCAAAATTGGCATCTTCTCATTGAAAAGTATTGAATGCTCAACTTTTGGTTCTTAAAGTTTTCTATGTAAAGCTATTGCTCGGACAAAGGGAAAGAGGAGTCAAATTTCATCAAGAATTCCATTATGTCCTTTATTGAAAAATAGATCTTGAGATGCTATAAGAAACATACAAGATTGGAAATAAATCTTCCACCTCCATGTTTGATCCACTACTTGAATTTGAAGCTCCATTGTACACACAAAGAGTAGGGTGTTCTTAACCCAATTGTACAGCCTCATTGGTTTCTTGAATTTTTACATAAACTATTGAACTTGAAGCCATACACTTTTCTCCATTTTTTTCTTGTGATGGTTCTTCAAACATCCCTTCAAATGTAGATAATAATTCATTAGTTGCATCTTCCTCCTTGGTACAAACATAACCCTCTTATTAAGTGGAAATAGTTGAATAGTTATCTTGCTCCATAGATGCTTGGGGATTTTATCTTCTACAAATAATTGATGTAGTTCTTCTAGCATAGAAGCTTGTGCAAGCCATAGAAAATAGGCAAGGTTTTTTTAGAGATAGACGGAAAATCTAATTCTTTCTCTTGGTTTGTAATGAATGAATAAAAGTAGGGTCTTGAAAATAAGTGGATTCTCTCATAGATGTTCCTCATGCACTCTCCTCTCATCAATTCTTCAATATTTTGAAATTATTTGATTCCATTAAACATGCATAATCATTGACTATGTTGACCTTTCTAACACAAACTAGTGTATATTGTTTATATTTTATCATAGAGTCACCATTGGGCTCATCTTGAAGATGTTTAAGGTTGCATGAATATGTCTAATAATTTATTCTAGAACTATCCAAGAGCTACATAATGTGATGGATCTTTAGATAATTCTAAGTATCATGGCCACATGTCTCATGGAAAGAGCAAAAAATAATGATATCATTAGTAGGTGATTGGATAATCTAGACCTTTTAGGTGGAGGTAGTTTAAGTTTGTTACTTTTTTTTATCCCTTTGAAGAAGTTTCCCTTGATATTGTTGCATTAGACCTTTCTATTGAAATCATCCTTTTATGTTGGACATATTAGTTACCACTTGTTGTAGGAGAGAAGTTGTAGAACTTGGGACTATAGATTTGATAGTCCTTTTTCATTACCTTGATTGTGAGCATGACATCTTCAAACTTGACCACAAATTCTTGAGCTTTGTTAATTCATTGATTTTTCAAGTTTTGATTAGGAAGATATTTTTATGGAAGGGAATTAATGAATAAAATCAATGAAATTTGTGGAGAAGGCCTTTACAAATTAAGTGTGCAACAAACTCCTTCACGGGCTCATTGTTATCCTTCTTCAAATTTGATAGTTACACAAATAGAATAGGATTGTCCTAAGCTATTCCATGTATATGATCCCCCAATTAGTGATGCAACCCACAACAATGCAGTGCAACCATTTTGTTATTATTCCAACTATCTTTTTAACAAAAATTCTTATTACAACTTTATTTGCCACTATTAAGATGTTGCAAGCTATAGTGAATGTTGATATATGTGCATTAGGGTATTTGAGTGTTACAATGAAATTATAAAAAGAAATCTTGAACTTGATGGAGAATCATGGAAAGCTAAGAGTGTCAATAGATTAGTAATGGCTTCCCACAACAGTGGAAGTCATGGTGGATTATTGTCATGGGAATTATCACCCATTGCTTGAACTAGTTTTTTATTTGGATTTTGATTCCTTACAAAAATATTAATGAGTTTTGAAATTGTTGGTGAAGAATATTTTCTTAAATATTCCCAATAGGGATTATTTTAGTGGTGAATCTTTGCCAATTGACAAATAGTTTGTATCGGCCAATTCAAAATTGGTGAATACATTGCAACCAACAGGGTGGCCAAACCACTTAGATTTTATAAATGATTGGTTGAATGCATTTCGATTAGCCATCAATTTATTTTATGAGGCATATGTAATCAATATTTTCACCATAATAAACTACATGTTTCCAATGGTCTAATTAATATTTTTTCCTGGAATCTCAGAAGTATGTATTAAATCACCCACATATTCGCCAATACTATTAAAATGACATTGTGTATTAGGACACATTTCACCAACAACATTAAATGTCCACTATGTGTGAGGACCCATTTAGCCATTAAAAATGTAAAAATAATTGTGTATGAGGATGCATTTCACCAATAACATTAAAAAATAATTGTGTATGAGAACACATTTTGCCAATAACATTAAAAAAAAATTGTGTATGAGGACCTATTTTTCCAATACTATGGTAACTCCATACTAATTCTAGGCCCATAATTGCCTTGAATATTACAACGTATGTGTTTTTTCAAGGTTTGATTTTTCCAAAATTTAAATGTATTGTTGTATAATCACACATGATTTACCAAATTTTTACTATTCCATTTAAAAATCCCACACAATTCACCAAATATGGATTGATATAAATACAAATAAAACTCTAATTTATTTTTACACAATTTTTTTAGTTCTAAACTTATTAGCTCTCAATCTAGCTCATAAGCAAGTTACATACTTACAACTATAGGCATTGTTGCATTATCGAATAGTGAGTCAGCGATAACCTAAAGGTAAGTGATCATCTCTTCATAGTGTTATAAGATTATTTATCTCTTTTCCATTCTTGCTTCAATCTTATAGATGATATTGAGTAGTAGGGAATGGGATACATCTAAGACCCAAGGTTGTATATTCTATGATTCCTTCTTAAACAAGAAGACATTTTTTAGCATTTTTTATTTCATGAGAGATGTCAAGTAGGAACAAGAGTAAGAGTCCTCAAGGTGGTTACTGGGGGCCATTAAAACACATAAAAAGTAGAGTTACTATAATGTCGTAATTTGACAATGTTTTCGGTCCATCAGATCAATATGGGACTACATCATCAACACTTACACCAAATATTAACAAAGAAGGAAATACCTCAAAGGAAGATTAGAATGAGTTAATTGAGTCATATCAGGACGGTAATATTGTAGAAGATGTTCCAAGGGATACCCAGGTAGCTAGAATGAGTAAATTGACGTCGATGACAATGTTGACACTATAGATGATGTTGCTACAAGGAAGATGAAAAGAAGAGAAAAATGAAAAATTGGGTGCGAGTGGGATATGACAAGGAATTTTAGATTGATTGGGTGTTAAAGTACCCATTCATTGATCTAGTGGAGAATGCAAAAAAATATGAACCTCCAAAAAAATATAAGTGTAAGATTTGTAGTTAGGAATATAAAAGGTACAAGAAGTTGCAGCTAAAAATTGACACTATAAAAAAATCATATTGATAATGTTTATGAAAAAAATCATAAGAAGAATGTCTTCATGTTAAGCATGTCCTAGAAATGATGAGCATATGAAAAGAAAGGTGAAGCTTGTTGAATTTGGAGGTTCAATTGAAGCTCAATTTGGAAAGATAATGGTAGGATCACAACTGGAAAAAACTGTTTAGTTGAGTGTTGTTTTTCATATTTTGTCCAGAGGGCATCTTATGACAAACTACCCAGAATATAATAATTTGTTATATTTTTTTGGCATTCCTAACTTTCCTAGCACACATTGGTCAATGAACCATGGATGTGAATGAACAAGTTGTTTTGTTGAGGTAGAAAAATAAGATTTACAAGAAAAAATAAAAGAGTCAACCTTCATTGCATTATCTTTATATGAAGTTATTGTAGTAGATAATACTTCTTGGGTATGTATGCATGTCTATATTATACAAAAACATGTTTGGAAACCTCATCTACTCTGTGTTCATAAAATGAAGGAGAGTTTGACATCGAAAAATATATTTGAACTAGTTAAGAAATCTTTGAATGAAATTGGAGGTCTGGATGACTTCACAATTTCTAAAAATGTTGGTGTGTGTAGGAGTTGATGAAGCTTTAGTAATGCAAGGTCATACGAACAGTATTTACATAAAGTTACAAACTACTTGTTCACCATACATGATTTTCATTCACTACATGGCCCATAAAATGAATTTAGAATTTAAAATTGTACACAAGTTTCCTTCAATATCAAAAGTTGAAAATCTAGTCTATGAGCTCTAATCATACTTTTTTCAAAGTCCAAAATGATTTGCAGAATTTTAATTTTTTTATGAAGAAATAACATTAGGAAAAAATCTTCTTAGGATGTTGATACCAAATGGATCTCCTTGCATGGACTAACACAACGAGTTTTTCAAAATATCAATCCTTGATTGGAGTAATGTATGAACATTAGCACATGGTAGTGTATAAGAGTGAATTTGCACCCCATGTGCAAATCCCCTTTTTTCCTTTATCCACTTTAGAAAACCAAATTCAGAGGCTTAATTCCACCTAAGCCCACTGCTTGCAACACACTTGGCACCTGTTTTGAGTGTTGGTGGAGGCGTTTCTGTCGGAGATGCCCACGCGGCACGTAGACGTCCGCGTGGTGCGCTTACGTTCCTGATAGATTCCCATGTTTGGAGCCTGCAGACGCATTACACTTCCCATTGGGGGTTGATTTGTAATGTCCTCCTCGGCCGACCAACTCGAATATGACCATTTTCTTCATCTCCCCTTCAAATTCACTCCTTCCATATGCATTTGATCTACTACCATCTTCTACACATCCCTTCACAACTTCTTCTGAGCTATTGCACACCTCAAGCTTCCATACTCACTTTTGCGTCCACTCTCACTTACTTCAAGCATTCAAGCATTCCATTGCAGCCAAAGCTTCACTCTGTCACTTCATTAGAGCATGTTTGGGACCATGCCATTGCAGTAGAGGCTTGAGTTCCTCTCATTTCTCCCCCAAGCAGCCTTGAGTGCTCTTGGTGGAGGTGGTAAGCTTCCCTCTCCTCTCCTCTATGACTTGGTTGAGTAGCATAGTACTGCTTTGTAGTGTTTGCATTCTCTTTATTACACTATTTTTTTATCTCGTTTCCTTGGTTGTTCGTGAAGGTGGAAACACCTAAATAGGGGTTTGATTGGGGTAGGCCCCTATTCAGCCACCCAACATTTTCCCTATTTCTGTGTGTAGGTGTGTGTGCTTCATAGAGATCAACTGGCGAACGAATTTCTCGATGAGATCCTCCTCGTCTTCTTTAGTCTTGCTTATTTACTTTACAATATTAGAGAATACTTCATTTATTTAATTGTATCATTCTAGCCCTTTAGTTAGTCAGCTGGGTCATTAGTCGTTTTAGTAGGTTTAACCTTGTCTCTATTGTTGTTTGGTCATATGGATAACAACACACTTTTGAGACGCTAGCACATCACGTTGTCATCCAAAGACCACACTTGTTTCCACGGGCAGAGAGCTCCCTAAGGCACATAGTTGAACCTAAAAAATGACTTGCCTAGCCCCACCTTAAAACTTGGGATTGCAGAGTGATTGTAGGACCTCATAGTCCTCGTCATTCTCATCCTCATACCCTAAACATTGTACTTAGCTGAGGTAAGTTGGCCAGCCTCTCACATCTCGACCCTCTGTGACCTGAGGTCTTGCACACGGTGGTCCCCCTCTTACATTTTTGGTGAATCCGACATGAAGAATGTTAATATCTTCTTGGTGGTCCAATGGATTTCATATCTTCTTTTATTAGTTTAGTATCTAATTTTGTTAAGAATGTTAATGATATTCCATTTCATGCATGTGATAGTGACTTGGCCTTACCCATGTCACTCAATATCTTTGATCCTTCTCACGAGAGTCCTCCTGCTTCAGAGGATATTTTGTCACAAGAATATGAAATCATTGATACCTTTCTTAATGTTACTCTACCTTCCATTCATTCAAATGCACTCTCTTTTAGATATGATGCATTCGTGAATGATGAATCTCTTATTCATTCCAATGCACTCTCTTCTAGAGATGCATTTGTGGATGATGAACCTCCTTCCACATCCGATTCTCCCTGGATCGATGTTGAGAATGTTTCTTCAAATAATTATCCCACATTTGATCCTATTTGGATCAATGTTGAGAATATGTCTTCAAATAATTGTTCTTCTAGCTATGATGATTCTGGAAATGCAATCTATGTCTTTGTTGCCCCTCAAAGGCCTAAGAGACTGGTTATTTACGTGACTCCAACTAGTCCTTCTTCTAAAAGAATTTGATCTATTGATGGTATTCCAATTGACAGCAGTTCTCCCAATCTTTCTAAGGCTCCTTCTTATAGAGCGATAACCCATACTTACTATAGATTGAATAAGCAACCAAGTCTTCCTTTAGCTCCTAAACCCACAACTAAAGCACCTAGTGATTACGATCTTGTCGAGCAACCTCAAGTTACTCTGGATAAGATCTCACTATGGGACTTGCTTTAGTTTGCTCCACTTTATCAAGGTATGCTTCAAGAAGCTTTGCAAAAGATCCTCTTTCCTTCTTTCGTTAGGCTAAAAAATGTTGATGCATTGATGGCATATATTCGTGCGGATTCACCAAATATTACATTCTATCCCCAAGAGCTCCCGCCCCCGGAAGTACAAAAGCAAGCAAACCCTTTAATGATCATAGTTAACATTAATAAGATTGGTATTAGACGTACTCTTGTTGACGTTGGTTTGGTGCTCAATGTATGTAGCATTGATCTATTGCCTAAGATTAATGCTGACTCATCTTCTATTGATACTTCTATTGTTATTCATGGGTTTGATAATGTTGTGCGACAAGCTCTAGGTATGATAGTATTACCTTTACAACTTGGACCCGTTACTATACCTACCCTTGTATATGTTATGGCAGAAAAGTTACCTTATATTCTTCTTCTTGGTAGACCGTGGATTCACGCTATGGGTGCAGTCCCATCTACCTTGCACAAATCAATTAAGTTCATCGCTAACAATAAAGTAGTCACAGTCAAGGATGATCCTGATGCTATGCACTTATGTGAGATGGCAGTTGCTGGTCTAACCTCAGTTGTTCCTACTCTTATTCCTTCATTATCTTCCAATGTGTCAATGTTTACTCCAGCAGTACCTACTACAAAGGATACACTTGAGATAAATGTCCCTGAGGAAGATCCTTCTAAAGCAAGAAATCCTAATCCTACCTCCTCTCAAAAGAATGCATGTCTTGGTGATGATTGGGGTTCTTTAGAATTTATAGATTCCTTCATCCAGGAATATAAAGTCGACCCGGTCTGCTTAGAATTTTTGATAACATCATTCACACCCACTGTCAAAGATGGCCATTCTTTTGTATCGCGGGGTAAGGTGATGCAAATTGTAATGTTCTTGGTGTTGATCCTCGTTTTGGGGAAGATGATCACACTTCTATTGAAGAGGTTAACTCTGGTGATCCCGTAGAAGGGTGTGATCCCCCTTGCTGGAATAACACTCTCTATGGAGATCCTCCTCTTTTTTCTACTATCATCAAATCTTCTCCTTATGAGCAATCAAGCATTTCTTCACAAGAGAAAGGGTTGCTTCCTGCTCCTCATCCTTTATTTGAGCAAGAGTGTATTTTTTGTGGCTTCTAAAATCCCGCTTGATCACTCTCCCTTCTCCTACATGTAATAAAATTCATAAACATGATGAAGGAGAACATCCTTTCTGTGCATACCATCAAGTGTTTGGTCATTCCACTAGCGAATATAAGGCCTTGAACGAAAAAATTCAATAACTTTGTGATTTAGGTGCCATCAAACTCCCATTTGATTGATGCACTTGCCTTTTCTTTGCATGACAAGTGATATTGAGGTTTACCTCTATCCTGTTCTAAGTATTTTGCATGGTTCTCCTCCCCTGTATGTTGGGGATAGTGATAACTTGTTCTGGAGATGTGTGGCCCTCGTAAAGACCCCCTCTCTTCTTCACTATATCTTTCAACCGAAGCGTCCCTTGAGTGGACCCTTTTTCTCTTTTGAAGGGTTCCTAAGGGATCTCTTTGAAAGATTTTCTCTCAAGTGGATTCATTGGCATCTAGCTTGGGGGCATCCCGACTAGACCTATTTCATATCTTTGCATCTAGCTTGGGGGTAGCCTAACTAGACCTATTTCATAACTTTGCATCTAGCTTGGGGGAAGCCTGACTAGACCTCGCTTTTCAAACAACGCATCCCTTGAGTGGACCTCTCTACTTTTGAAGGGTTCTTGAGGGACCCCTTTAAAATCCTTTCAACTTGACGATGGTTTGCATGACTTTCTGCTTACTCGCTTTGCAGGACTGAGAACCTATAGATCTCCTTTACATACATACTTGGTGATACGAGTTCTCCTCCTTGAGTGGGGTTTTCTTTTATCACTCCTACTTTGTGGTGCAGGTTCTACTCCTAAGCGGGATTTTCTTTCACCACGTGCTTTTATCATCTTTACTCGGTGATACAGATTCTCCTCCTTGAGCGGGGTTTGATTTATCACCTCCTTTGTGATACAAGTTCTCCTCCTCGAGCTGGGTTTGCTTTTATCACCTCTTTTGTGGTGCGGGTTCTACTCCTGAGCAGGTTTTTCTTTCACCACACACTTTTTGGTGATACAAGTTCGCCTCCTCAAGTGGGGTTTTCTTTTATCACCTCCTTTGTGATACGGGTTCTCCTCCTCGAGTGAGGTTTTCTTTTATCACCTCCTTTGTGATACAACTTCTCCTCCTCGAGCAAGGTTTTCTTTTATCACCTCTTTTGTGATACAGGTTATCCTCCTCGAGCGGGGTTTTCTTTTATCACATGCTTGCTTTGTGGTGCGGGTTCTACTCTTGAGCGGTTTTTACTTTCACCGCACGCTTTGTCCATTTCTATCTTTCTCTTCTCTTGTGTATATACAGGATCGAAGATCTACATCTTCTTCATCATGAGTATATGCTCTTTCTTTAGCTTTATAGTTCTGCGAAACTATGAAGTCCTCTTTTGACCCTACACTCTTGGGTTTGCCAGATCGCGATATGCTTCCTCGATGGTTTAGGTATACATTTATAACCCTACTCTTTCTTGGTCTACTTTACTAAGCACTCATTAGTGTTAATGCTCGCTAAAGTGGGGGAAAAATGTATAAGAGAGAATTTTCACCTCATGTGCAATCCCCTTTTTGCCTTTATCCACTTTAGAAAACCAAATTCAGAGGCTTAATTCCACCTAAGCCTACTACTTGCATCACACTTGGCACCTGTTTTGAATGTCAATGGAGCCATTTCTGTTGGAAATGTCTGCATGGCTCATAGATGTCCATGCAGTGCGCTTAAGTCCCTGACAAATTCCTGCATCTGGAGCCTGCAGAGGTGTTACACTCCCCATTGGGGGTTGATTTGTAATGCCCTCCTCAGCCAACTGACCCGAATATGGTCATTTTCTTCATCTCCCCTTCAAATTCACTCCTTCCATATGCATTTGATCTACTACCATCTTCTACACATCCCTTCACAACTTCTTCTGAGCTATTGCACACTTCAAGCTTCCATACTCACACTTTTTCATCCACTCTCACTCACATCAAGCATTCAAGCATTCCATTGTAGCCAAAGATTCACTTCATCACTTCGGTAGAGCACGTTTGGTACCACACCATTGCAGAAGAGGCTTGAGTTCCTCTCATTTCTCCCCCAAGCAAGCTTGAGTGCTCTTGGTGGAGGTGGTAAGCTTCCCTCTCCTCTCCTTTATGACTTGGTTGAGTAGCATAGTACTACTTTGTAGTGTTTGCGTTCTCTTTATTACACTATTTCTTTATCTCATTTCCTTGGCTATCCGTTGAGGTGGAAACACCTAAATGGGGGTCTGACTGAGGCAGGCCCGTATTCAACCACCAATCATTTCCCCTCTTTCTGTGTGTAGGTGTGCATGCTTTGCAGAAGATCAACTAGAAAATGAATTTCTCGGTGAGATCCTCCTTGCCTTCTTTACTCTTGCTTATTTAATTTACAATATTAGAGAATACTTCATTTATTTACTCGTATCATTCTATCCCTTTAGTTAGTCAGCTGGGCCATTAGTCATTTTAGTAGGTTTAACCTTGTCTCTATTGTTGTCTAGCTGTATGGATGACAACACACTTTCGAGACACCAATGCACTGTGCTGTCATCCAAAGACCGCGCTTTCATCCACTAGTAGAGAGCTCCCTGAGGGACAAAGTTGAACCCGAAAACTAACTCACCTAGCCCCACCTTAAAACTCAGGATTGTAGAGTGATTGTAGGACCTCATAGTCCTCGTCATTCTCATCCTCATACCCTAAAAATTGTACTTATCTGAGGTAAGTTAGGGAAGCCTCTTGCATCCCAACCCTCTGTGACCTGGGGTCTTGCACGCAGTGGTCCCCCTCTCTTACAGGTAGGAAAATCTCTTGACCTTTTATATAGGTTAAGTGATATAGAGACACTCTTTTACATGTTTAGTGTTTGTTTGGATGTGTTTTTCTAGATCAAGCACATAATTTGATGTCAAGATTATTTTGAATGTATTTGGCAAGTTTAACATAAACAAGCATTTACAACCCTAGAGATATAAACCATCCTTTTAGGTAGGCTTGCCTCATACCCCGATGGGATGATTTTACATGCAACTTATGGTGCGGGCCTAAAGTCAGACATGGCAAGTAACTTCTCAGAAGTAAATTTCAATGCACCACTTTCAAAGAATGGTTTTGGATAAAGGGGTAGCTTCTCAAACAATTTGGCTCTTAGTAATGTTTTGGGGATATTATTTTTGGGCCCCTATAAATGCGGTGTTTTTCTCAATTAAGAGACCTCCTAGCCCTTGCAGGTTTATGCATATCACACAGATACTAGGGGAGAATACGTCAATATAGGCCAGCAACACCCGACGGGATGATGAACTTTCCTCACACCCACAATTTATTTATATAGTGGTCCAAAACTAAAGTATTGCTTGGGTCGCCCATGAGTTCTCCTACGTGGGATGTTTCTCAATAGGCAGGCCCTCTAAAAGGCATGCTTTGAAAATAAAGGTGTGAAGCTCAAGATGTTTTTGCTCACCCAAGATTACCAAAAGGTGTGAGTGGAGAAGACAACCATCTAGCTTTCCAAACACTAAATGCACGACATACAATTCATAGTAGTTTGATTCGTTTTAAGCACCTTGAGTGATGTTATCCCAAAAAATATGTGAATAAGATATCAATGATTATTTTTAATTGCATCCAATGGAAGTGTTCTAGACATCAGTCAATATCATAGCAAAGGTGCAAGACAAAAAGAATGATTTGTTCATTTTTAAGCCCAAATTTGAGTGTTTCTAAATTGGTCCTGGTCTTATTTGGTCAACAAAAACAAATGCAAGTGTGCATCAACAAAAAGAAATCGTTGTGGTCAACAGAAAAGAAATTAAGCATTCAAGTATCTAATCTGAAAGTTAAAAAATATTTTAGAGCACCGAATGACTTTTTTTGTTTGTTCTTTTTATGCACAAAGTGAAAGATTCTCTAACTATGAGAACTTGGAAAGAGTTCATTTTAGAGCCAAATTGAAATATGTTGTTGTAGTTTTCATTTTAAGCACTAAAATTGAAAGATTCCTAACTTAATAAAGCTTTGGAAATGATTCTTTTTAGAGCACTAAAACAAAATGTGTTGTTGTGGGATTCATTTTAAGCACTGAAATTGAAAGATTCCTAACTTAATAAAGCTTTGGGAATGATTCTTTTTTAAAGAAATCTAAACGAAATGTGTTGTTGTAGGGTTCATTTTAAGCATTGAAATTGAAAGATTCCTAACTTTAATAAATGTAATGTCCCCTTCTCAAATGTGATCGTTTCTGTTAACCGTTGGCCTATTCCGGAGACCTATAGGCTACTCGGATGGTGAAATTAGGGTTTCCTAATTTTAAGGAGGTCGTTGCTTGAAGTTTGGAAATCAGATTGCGGATTCTTTCTGGGTTTTCAGAGAGCTTCACGTTGGTATGGTTAGTTTGGCATTCTGAGAAACTTCATGAATTTACTATTTTTAGTAAATTCTATTTTTAGCAGTGGACATGTTGGGTTCAGTTCAGTTGGTCTTCTTCTTCAGTTGGTTCAGCTGGCACTTCAGTTTTTGGCCTTGGGTGCATTTTTCTTGGAGAGATAAGTATTTTTTCATTATAATATTATATTTTAATATTATAGCACCCCTTTGCCTAGCAGTACAACTTTATGTTGTTTTTAAAAGGGGGACCTAAAGGGTCAAGGCGTCATTGAGAGATAAATTATATTTTTAAAGTCAAATATTGGGCTAAGTGAAATGGACGCCTACTTGAGGAGATTAACTTTTATAAAAAGTGAAATATTTCATTAAGGAAAAAGGACGCCATCTTTTGGAGGGAAATGTTGAATTCAAAAATTAGGGTTTTGGGTGCCCTTCTTGAAGCTTCTAGATGGTTCTCTTCATGTCTTTATATTTAGGCCTCAGCTCTTCATTTGGGATCTTTTGTCTACTACATCGTTATGCTGTTGAATTGTCTTCAGGCACTCGCTTCGAGGAAAGCACACCTCCTAGCATTGGCTCATCTTCTTGCTTGAAAGATAGCAACTAGTTGAGAGGTTAGCTTGTAATAGGTTTGATTTGCATTTTCTATTCATTTCTGGAGTTGCTGATCTTCACAGCTGATTGTAAGAACTGCTCGTATCTTTTGAATAAAAATTATTGTTGTTCTGGATATTGGACCAATTAGATTCCTTGCTAAGGGCGACCATGTATGCAAAGTTTTAGATTTTTATCTTGTGAAATGAATTTAATGGAGCAAAATCGCCCCTCCTTGAGGGCCGTACTTTTCTAAGTGTGTCTTGAAATTTGTGCCAAAAAAATAGGAGCTTTTTGGGTTGGTTTCTCAATCTCTTAGGGGGTGCCATCATGCTAGGAGATGAATGCATTTAGTTTCATATGATTTGGGTGAGTTTTGAGCGTTTTGTGAGCATTTTAGTAAGTTGTGTTGTTCTGTGCATTTTCTGTCAGAAAATCAGTCATATCAGATTTAAGAAAATCAGCAGTTGAGTGAGAAGTTGATAGATATTCAAAGAGTTTGAGAGTGTTGGAGAGGTTTCTTAAATTGTTACAGCTTTGGAAGTTCTAATCTTGTGCTATTGGAAGGCTCTCTAACTTATTGTAAGCTGAACAGTAGTACTGTCAGCAATTCTCCCTTCTCATCTTGAATTTACATGTACTTCCCACTGAATAAGTGGAAGAGGTTGGCTTGCTGCCTATTTACTTTCAGTTAAGTAGTTTAGGGACCCTCTGACCATATGCTCGCCATCACTCGGCGCCATTCTTGGTTAGGGTTACATTCTGTTCATCATGCATTGATCCTCTGACCATATGCTCATCTGCACAGGCGCATTCTTGGTTAGAGTTCCCTTCAGTTTGCATTTGCATTAGATCCTCTGACTAATGCTCACACCTTGCCCACATCGGGATCTTGGTGTACATTCTTGTTAGAGTTACTTTCCGCATCGTTTTGGTTTAGTGCTAACCTTAACGGGTGCGTGTTGAATTGTAACCTCATTGCAAAAAACAAAAAAAAATTGTCTGGATCATTACAATAAACATAAAAAAAAAATTGAAATCCTTTGACCGTTCATCTTCCGTACGATAAACAAGTTAGTGGTTTCTCCAATCCTGCATACAAAAACATTAATACCTATCATACACTCAAAATTAGGCATTCGTTAGTGAAAAAAATAAATTCCCATTAGCAAATCTTGGACATAGGTTTGTTAGAGAAAAAGTGCAGGAAAAATAACAAGTGCGCCCTCTATCAGAGAGAAAATACACATAAAAACTTCAAGTGCACCCTCTGTCATCAAATAGATGCATAGAAAAATATCAAGTGTGTGGATCTTAGTGTCAAGCGCACAGTTTTCAGAGTCAAGTGTGTAGTTTTCTTGATAGGAAGGTGCAAAAATTTCTAGAATAGTGCGTGAAACTTTTTCAAAAGCACTCTAGAAACCTGCAACTTCAATTCAAACTCATAGAAATGTTAGTATTTAGGATTGTGGTCCCACTGGGCGTGCTAGGATGTGTGAGGGGGAAAATCATAGATGCTAGACAAGATAAACGTACTTGAAATATAATCTAATCTAAGATCAAGAACACTAATCTAAGATCTATTCCTACACTTACAAAATGAATAATTTAGAATACCGAATTCAAGAAGATGAAAATGAAGTACATAAACAAATGGATTAAATACTAAAAATGTTACCCATCTCATATCAGAGTATATTTGTAAGGATGTGGTTGCTTGAATCACTGTGAAGCTTCCATAGCTTTTGTGGGAAAGCTTGAAGAACGATGTCTTGGTTGGTTGATTGAAGAAATGTTGAAGCCATATCAATGGTGTTTTGGCATTACTTCATTGTCTGAATAGGTTGATTCTTCAATCCTTTTTAGTGAGGAAAGAGGTTTGTTATATAGAAAATTTGATTGGAAATGGACGGCCAGGATTAAACAATGTTGAATCCAGATTGATGGTTGAGAGTATTTAAACATGAGTAATCTGTGCAAAATAGATTGCACAGTTTGTGTGATTGAAGAAATACATTGAATGATCAATGGAATTGAGGAATAGATTGATCAGTCAGGAATAGATTGAGAAATCAGGGGATCACAATTTGCTTAATCAGAAATAGATTGATCTGTCAAGAATAGATTGAGAAATCAGGGGATCATAATTTACTCAATCAGAAAAGTGGTTGAAAATGATTAATTAATTGAATTCATTCATTCATTTTGGAGTTGAATGTGAAAATCAAGTTTGACTTTTGCAAACAAAGTTGCATTAGTTTAATTTGATTTTTGATGATGTTTTCAATAGTTTGATTTAATTATTCAAATTTTGGAGGGAAAGTGTCGTAATTAAATTATTATGATTTAATAATTCAATTAACTTAGGGGAATAAAGTGATTTACCAATGTAATTAAATATTTGGTGTTCTTTTACTAATCAGGATGAAATAAAGTAAGATTAGGACTTTATTAAATAAAAGTAATTTATATAATTGGTCGAAATGATGAAAAAGTGAATTAATTAAATAATCTCGTTTTATTCAATTAATAGCAAAAATAGGGTTTTTAGGACTTCATTAAATAAATGGAATTTATTTAATTAGTAAAAAATGATGGAAAAGTGAATTAATTAAATAATGTTGTATTATTTAATTAATAGGGGAAATTAGGGTTTTGGATGCAAATTGATGCGAAATGCAGTGATGTTCGATGATAATGATGCCAATGATGTGAAAATGTCATTTAATATGTGTGATAAGTGTTAAGTCAATTTTACATGTCTACAGGACAAATATGTCTTACTATTTGTGAGGATACTCTACATCACATAGAGCACACCAAGTTCCCTTTCATTGCTTGGACCATCATCCAACAAATGTATGAGACATTATATCTTCATCTGAAATTAATGTTTCCTTGGATAGCCAGGCTCTTGTGGATGATTAGTTAATTGATACCCCATCAACAATACTTTTTACTACTTCAGATTCCAGTGATGCTTCTTCAAGATCCTCCAATGATTCTTTGTAGTAGGGTCGTTTATGTCTTTTGGATTAAATTCATTGGAATCAATTTCTACCAAACATCTCTTGTTTGTTTGTAGAGTCCCTCCTTTTGGATCTAGATGACACTATTGAGGAAATACATCTTCTCTTTAAGGATAACTCTTTTGTAGCTGCATCTAATTTTTCTACTTGAGAGTCCAATGTTGCTTCTTCAAAAGTTTCTAGTGATTTCTTGTAGTAGGGCATTCATAGTCTTTTAGATTTAGCTTTGTGGGATGATCTCTTGACAAGGATTTCAAACTTACTCATGGAGACGCATATTGTATAGTTGGGAGACACTATTGATTGTATTCATCTTATGTTTGAAAAAATTGATTCTTTTTTCAATTTTTGTGAGAGAACATTTTGACCCTCTTATTCATTCTCTATATGATCATTCATCACAATTTGACATGAGTACTTGGATACTTTAGATCAAAATTTGGAGGAGACATCCTTAGAGGAGATACTTGAGTCTTTGGATTGTATTCTACATCAGTCTCTAGGAGATTTTGAGTTTTTCATTTATAGAAATGTGGCCTAGATCATCTGATTTGGTTGTGCAAGCCTTCCACATTGACATGGGGACACTTGAGCCAAGTTCAGAGACTTCATATATCTTGAATTTTTTCCTACACATTTCTTTTAGGACTAGGGAGATAGCTTGAATACACCTTTGGTTTTGTTTCTTCCTAAGGGGAGGAACATTGTTCGACAATCATGGACCATCTTCTCCATCCAATTTCGAGCATCTATCATTGGATCTCTTTGGAGGGGGGGTACTTAGTCCTTCTCCTCTTCCCTTTATTCTGGGGGGTGTTCTCTCTATTTGTTGGGGGGGTTCTTCTTCTTTGGGGGGGATTTTATATGTACATGGGTACCTAACATAACCTCATTTGTCAGGACCCATCATCTTTTACATCCTCCTAAGCTATGCTTAAGGGCGGTGTTGGTGTGGGTTTTTATTTTCCTAGTTGGTTAATTTATTTTATGTTAATCATATTTTTCCTACACTTTTATTAATCTTGCTTAGGATAATAAAGTGATTTTATTATTTAATAACTAGAAGATAAGGTGATGAGCTCTCCCCACCCTTAATGGGTGGAGTATTTAATTTTTCATCACTTTATTTAATATTGGTGGTTATTGGTGGTCAATTCCTATTGTTTGATTTTCCACCTCAATCTTCTCCTTAGTTCTATATAAACTCACCATGTAGCATGCATTTTTCATCTTAGAAGCTCTTAATGCAATTTTATCATTCTAACATGTTGCATATCTCTTAGAGTTGTTGGTTTGCATTATTTATGTTTTTCCAGTTTATGTAGCTTTGAATTTATTTTAAAGTTCCTTGGGTTATCAATCTATTTCAGATTTCTAACATTTGTAAGGTATAATTTCTTGCAAACTTAGCTTGGAAATCTAGTACAAGAGGATAAGCCATTCTCCTCCACTTTGTAAGGTATAAATCTCTTGCAAACTTAGCCTAAAATGGTATGTTTCTACTTTCAATGGGTGTGTCTTTTGATTCACCCCCAAATTTTTATACCTTTTTAGAATACATGGATGTGTGTGGTCCCATAAGATGATGAAATCCTTAGGTAGGCCCCCAGAGGAAAGGAAAACTAAGTATTTTTGGTTACCCAAGATCACTTTGTAGCATGAGGGTGGAGTATACACACTTAATATCCTTATGATTTAATCTAAAACAAAAAGAATTATGTGAAATTTGTATTCTCAAGACCACACAAGTGTGCGAGAGAAGAGCATACATTTCACACAACTCATAAACACAAAAAATGAATCATTCAATTTCAAAATATAAAGTGTGCTCCAAATTGGTAGAAAAATAAATTCTTTGACTAGCAAACATGTAGGCAACTAGTTATACTTAGTTGCATAAAATGAATTTAGCAATTGAATCCTACAAAAAATTCCTTAGTAGTTTAGATTTTAAGAAAAAAAATTGACAAGTAGGTTCTTGCAATAACTTAGTTAAAATGAACTAGTTACATTGAAATAGAAAAAAATGATGAAAAAAGGTTTTTTTTTAGTTTTTGTGAGTTTTTTGTTTTCATTTTTTATGTTTTTTACTAATTTTTTGGTTTGGTTAGTTTTTTTAAAAATGGCTTTTGTGATTTTTTTAATTTCTTGCTCTTTTGTGGGATATAAGTTTTACTTCCCAAATTAGAATAATTAAAATAAAATGAATAATGCTTTAGGATGTAAATAAGAGATATATCATATTTTATGATGTCAATAAATCAATTATTTACATCTCTCTTACCATTTGTATTTTAGTAACATCTATAATTTTGTGTTTGTGTCTAAAGCTCCTCCATTCCAACCCTATCTTCTAAATGGAAAGCTCAACACAACCTACACTTGATTCAAATCTTGTTTAAGTCAAGAATTAATGTTTTTGTGCATTTCAATTAAATACCTAAACATGCAAGAGTTTATATTAAAGATATATAAAAATGATCACTCATATATATTATATATATCTTCTATATATTATGACATAACTTTTGGTAAAGGAGCCTTTGTTCAATAGAAAAAAGTGAAATGGGTCAACTAGACAAGATATATAGGAATCTAAGGACTTCAAATCAAAAAATATAGCCATATTTTGTCGATTTTATAGGTTTGAAATAAAATTTTATAAAGCAATTATATAATAAACTTTAAGAAAATTTTCTACCAACATCATACTTTATAAGTCCAACTCTATCAGAAAGTGGATTTGATCTTTTGAATTGACTTCTACATATGATCCCAACAAGTGAAAAACAATGGAGGACACACTTAAGAATGAATGGTCCAAATAAGTTCCACTTCTAAAATTAAGAGTTTATGCCAACATTTCCAACTAGAAATGATCACGATGGGCAAATGCGATTTTCTATTTTGGTTGAGCCTCTTGTACCATTGCTATAGACAATAAACATGTTATAAGGTCACATAAGCATTAATGCATTTAAAAGGCTCAATAAGATGTATGAAGGTACTAATGAAGTTGTCTACAAAGCCAAGAATAAGAAAACTAGCACGAATTTCCAACAATAATGGTTGTTAAATGGAGAAATAGTACCTACACCAACCCTAACACTAATAATTTTAATATTTCAACTACCTTTCTTTGTAAATCTTAAAAAAGGGATACTATGATAACTAAAGAGATAATTATAGTCATTTCAAAGATAATCAAGCATGGCAATTGGTGTTAATTGATCCTAAGGAATGGTTGGAGGTTGATCTTGATGGTCTAGTTGCACATGACCATGAACATGGCCATTTATGTATAGAATCTTACAACTATTAACATTAGTCAAATGCAAGCACACAAATTTCACGATAAAATAAATATAGAAATAAAAATTAGACCCAATACAACATGCAATCAAATAGAAAATGCAAAGAAAAGAAAAACATCTAATTTTCTAAATACTTCCCAATTAGCAAAAACTAATAAGTTAAAATAAAATTGTAACTAGATGAAGGTGTATGTTTACGTCAGGGTCACCAAAACATAAGCAAGAAAATTAGAATAAACTAATACTTCAAAGATAACAATTTAAAACACAATTACTCTAATCCATGCAAAACTTTGGTTGAACATCAAATGTGATGTACTCATTATGTGGGTGCTCTCATATTTTCAATTTAATATTTCATTCGATAAATTATGGATTTAGCAACATGATTTTGCATTAACTATTGGTTATGTAATGATGGGTAATGTGATCAATTTACATTTTTTTAGAAATAGAAATGGAAGGCTTAGATTTGATCATAATTGATAGTTTGATCCATGATTAATAGTGTTGATGAGGAGAGGTGGCGATCATAGGTGAGTTTAAAAATTATTTATTTATTTGTTTAATTTTATGATTATTGAGTTAGTTCATTTGATTTATTTTTAGCTCAATTGATTGACAAATTAACTAACATGATTGGTGAGATAAACTAAATTAATTGATTTAATTTTATAGAAATTGAATTGATTGAGCGACCTACCTTGATTGGGGAGTGGAGTAAATTGATTGGTGAGTTAGCTATTTTGATTGGATAGTAAACTCATGGGGTAGAATTTATCATGTTTATTTATTTATTTTATAGATAATGTAAAACATGAGGTCAAATTTGATTTATTGTTTAGTTTTTATGATTAATAGATGGATTTTAATAATTTAATTTATTTATTTAAATATGGAAAACTAATTCATTTTAATCAATTAATAAGAATATATTTAATTAAATGATGGCATATTAAGGATAATGAATATTACTAGGATGAAAATGGATACTGATAATGATATTAATGATGATAATTAATAAAGAATAATGATAGGAGAAACATAATTATTTTAATGTCTATAGTACCACTTGTGGTTTTATAGAATTTTCACTATAGTTAAGATCTAAGCAAGGGGAATCAATTGAACATGTCTAAGATGCCTCCATGGTTGCATATTTCCTTCCATCCACATGTAATTTAAGTGGACAAACATGTCAATTTGTGTCATATTTTTGGTGGTTTAATGAAGGTATACAAAGTACAAATTTTATAGATACATAGCCCTTGTTCTTAGCTTTCCAAAAAGTATAATATACATTATGTTTATTTAATAAATAATATAGGCCCTTTAAAAAAATAATGACCTCTATTCAAACATTGGGAATATTAACAAACCATTCATTTTTTAAAAATCATAGGGCTCTTTTTGTTGATTTTCATATCTCAATGGAAAAATATCAATTTTGATATATACTTAAATAGAAACATGTTACAATAAAACATAGGTCTAAATTTATATTCATAACAATTATAAAATTGATAATAAATAATATAAATTCAATGGAAATTACAAAAACATAGATCTATGCACTAGATATTGAAGTTAATGATTAGTGTCCAAAAAATCATGTTTTATTTTTAATTTTTAGTTCAAGATATGTGTTATAATAAAATGTTATTCAATAAAAATAGTAGAAATGTAATAAACACATTATTGAAAGCTAGCCAATTATGGTAGAGCTAGTTTTAATTAAAAAATACTATACATTGAATCTAGATGGAAAATGCTCAAGTCGTTAGTTTAGATTGTTCGAAAAAAAATTAGTTTGTTCATTATAATTGATACGATGTGATGAATGCTAGAAAACGATAATTTTACTAGCCTCAAACTATAAAAAAGTGGGACACTATTTTTTTGTCACTCTTATTCAAATGCATCTTTGACCACTACAAGAAATTATCAAAATTTTAGTAATGTGATGTGGTTAACATGTTAGTGTAGGTTGCTAACACTCACAAGCTTGCTTGTGCATGTGCTTTTGGGTAGAGAATGAAAAACAATAAATTCTATGAGGACAACATGATCTTGTAGTATTGTTAAGTTAAAGACTAAATCTAGTTTAGAATATGAGATATTCATAGAGGTTGAAGTATCTTTTTCCAACATGTAAATTAACCACCTTTGAGTCGTGGAATGGTAGATGTCATCCCAATCATACATATATGGTCTTCCAAGTATTATGTCATAAATTTCCAAGGGTGACATGACAAGCAATAGTTGAATTTCTACTTGAAAGTAAATTTTATAGTTACCTAAATGTCCTTACTATACTACAACAAACTATAGAATGGGGACTCTTATGCACAATGGTAGAGAGACCTAGGTTTCAAGCTACATTATATGTGATAATTTTCTCTTACTATCATTTTTAACTATGACATGTACATGTTATCCATTGACCCAACACTTCATGTAAGGAGATGATCATGTCCCTTCAAAGTGTTAGTTGTCCTAGCCTTAGTATTGAAACATACTACCACTTAATCAATGTCCTTGACAAAGTCAAAACTTAATGTGGCTTATTCAATGGGTACTATTATGTGTAAGATGCAACATCACTATAATAGTTAGTGTAGTGATGCTGAAAACACATATCACTTTGTTGTAGTTTCTTATCATTGTCTTAGGCTAGAGAATCTAATGGAGATGTCCTTAAGCTATGTGCTATAGTTTTGAAGTCTACTTATCACTATTATTTTTATGTAAGTGTGAAGCTTAGTGTTTTAACCTATCCTAAAGGTGCAAAATAACTATTATGCAATAAAGAAAAACACAAGGAACACTTCAAAGATTAGACTAAGGAATTATAACATAAAGAAAGAAGATGGAAATAAAATGAATATAAACTTGATTATACCTTCTTTATACTGCAATCCCTTGGTTGGCCCTTGATATTTGAATGCGTGTATGCTCCTTGGATGGCTATGAAAATGGTGTATGCAAGATGAACAATGTGATAAATGCTAATGCTAGTGACTAAGTGGCTTGACTAAATGGCTAAGATAATGCTTGCAAATTGAGTAATCAAATTGATAGCATAAGGGTGCAAATGGCTGTGTGTTCTTTCAAATGGTAAAATGGCAAGATTTTGGTATCAAATGCATAAGGTCCCTAAATGAGAGAAAAAAGGGGATATTTATAGAGGTAATTGAATTCTCTAGAAAATTCAATGGTCAAGATTGAGCCACCATGTCCAAGATGAAGGGCTATGGTGAGTTGAGGACTCACAAGCCTTCACATCTTGACATGTGGAAGGTGAAGTGGCCAAGGATGTGATGAGGTGTAGGTGAGGTGGAAGGACATGTGATGGAGGTACTTGCAAGTACCTTGATGTGACTACTCAATGATCACATGGGGAAGAGAAGATTCCTTGGAGGAATAAAAGTGAATTTAAAATTCACAATGATTGGAATAATCTAATGGGTAAGACAATGTTCCCAAAAGGGTAGGATTTTGACACATGTGGGTGGTGTGAGAGGTCAAAGGTTCTAGAAGACCTTGGCACATGTGAGTGATGTGACAAGTCAAATGTTCTAGAAATTGCATGGGGATAAGGAGTTTTGTTACAATGAATTCAAGGTTAGAGATTGAAAGGTTCAATGGTTCTAACTATGAAATGTGGAAATTAAAAATGGAGGATCTTCTTGAAGAAAGAGATCAGTGGTTAGCGGTTAATAATGAGACAAAGACACCTACAACTATTTTAGATGAAGATTGGGCTAAGTTAGATAAGAAGGCAAGAGGAACAATAAGGTTATGTCATGCCAAACTCCAAATGCAACACAACACTTTCATGAAGTAATCAAACAAATGATTAATGTACCCAATACTTAAGAGAAACACACAAGATCAATGCCAAAGCTCCAATCATGAATCAGGAACATAAACATGACATCCATGATCTAACCATCTCCTCTTAAGAGATCACATGCATCATAACATACTTATACATCCTAGTCTCAAGAGAACCATGTAATATGCCAAACTCTAAATGCATATCAAGAGTAAACCATAAAATCCATAACAAATATACTCTAAACCAAGAAACTTTATCTCTAATCACATGGAGATAACCTTACCAATGATGCATCCAAGTCACTGCCAAAAACTCCCACTGAACCATGATACCAAGTCACACATGGCATCGTGACTACCATCCTCTCTATGAAGATTACTCTGAAACATGAAGCAAAGAGTTATCACAAACAATATTAGCTGAAATAACCAATGCATCATTACTATTATCTGAGGACTCCTCTGTAGAAGAATCATAACTCTCTTTCTTGTTCTTACAATCCTTCTTCACATGTCCTGGTTTCCCACAGTTCCAACACTTACCTTACTTCGTCCTTCTGACTTACCCTTCCCTTCCTTGTTTCCCTTAGGCTCCTTTTTCTTAGGCCTACCTTTTACAAACAAGGCATCTTGGATTTCCTCCTTAGACTTCCTCCTCATCTCCTCTGATAGGAGAGTAGGAATAATGTTGTCCATCTTTGGATCTGCACCATTTCCACTAATTGCAACAATTAGATTTTCCCAAGAATTTGGTAAAGAACAAAGCAATAAAATGCACTTATCCTCATCCTCAAGCTTTACATCTACAGATGCTAACTGACTGAGAATTAAATTGAAATCATTTAAATGTTGTGCTACTGAATCACCATCTTTCATTTTCAATGAATATAATTTCCTTTTCAGATACAACTTATTGGTGAGACTCTTATTTTGATAAATATCCCCTATTCTTTTCCATAATTTATATGCACCGGTTTCCATTGAAACATTCAAAAGAAAAACATCATCAAGACATAACCTTATTGTTCCTCTTGCCTTCTTATCTAACTTAGCCCAATCTTCATCTGAAATAGTTGTAGGTGTCTTTGTTTCATTATTAACCGCTAACCACTGATCTCTTTCTTCAACAAGATCTTCCATTTTTAATTTCCACATTTCATAGTTAGAACCATTGAACCTTTCAATTTCTAACCTTGAATTCATTGTAACAAAACTTAATTCCAAAATCAACAAATAACAAAAATAATAAAAGCTCCCACTAAGCCAATAAATCCTTCAAACTTTAAGAGAAAGGCATCCCAATACTCTACCCAACCTCAGCTCTGATACCAAATGTTGAAAAATGAGGTGTTTTCTTAGCTTAATACTCTGTAAAACTTTAATATTGCTGATCTAAGTAAGTCTTTTCTTTGTACATATATTCTTTGTGGGTGATTATCTTGATTAATCCATTTTATTGTTGTAGAATGTAGAGAGAAGTTGATAGAAGAACTAGACAGATATTAGAAAGATTACACAAGATGTACCATGGAGAAACCCTTTGGAAAAAACTCCACCAAGAATTATTCTATTATTCAATCTCTGAATTACAATAGCTCCAATTCTTGCTTGAGAATGATTCTCCTATCTTTACCAATCTTCTTCACACCTGTAATAACAATTATGAAAACTCTATTCAACTTGAATGAGATATAGAGACAATATGCAACCTTGTAATCTCCAAATGGTCATAATTACAATGCACAAGCTCAAGCCCTTGAAAAGGTATGCCATATTCCTTCAAGTTGAGTTATTTGAAGACTAAAGCTTACAACATGTGCTTCATGCATTTGGGTGTCCCAAACTGAAGCTACAACTTCTCCTTTACTTCGGTGATAATTCCAAAGCTCTTCCTCAAAGTTGGCGCCCTTAAGTAAAGCTACTTAACTGAGCCTTTAGAAATATATTATCATGCATGAGAGGTAAATCCAATAAAGCATCTTGGGCACCCAAGTTGGCTTCAAGTGCTTTATAGTTAATTGGAACATTTACTCAACACCATTCCCAAAGAATGGTCATCCCTTGTTAACTGGAGGTAGTCCCTGTTATCTGTCATACAACTCAATGTTATTAGCCATGCATTACAAGTTAACTGAAGCTAACTACATGCAACTCAAAATAACAACATGCATGCAAAAGATGCGAACTGAAGCTAAACTAAACTAACTGACTGAACTGAACTGAACTAATTTGATTTGAATTGAACTTAACTGAACTTCAAGCATGCAAACATCAAATCCTAACTCCTAGGATCTTTACATGCATTCAGAAGTGTTAACTGTTACTCCGTATAGTTAACTGGACACAAGGTGAGTTTCACCTTACCATGTGAGTGTCACATGTGTCCCTATTATTTAGGAACTCACTATGGATGCCCTCACATGCTTCTTACATTTAGAATTAATTACAAATGTCAATAATTATCCTAATCTTAGTGTTGTTGAACACATTCCAAGAATCTAGGAGATACATGAAATAATTAATGTTTAGGATTTGCAATTAAATGGCATCCTATTTCCAACATTCTCCCACTTGACATTATACATTGCAATTATTCTAAACAAGGAATAATAAAACAAGTACAAGACTCAAGGCCAATGGCCTTTTTGCACCAACTAATCAAACCATGCTAACTTCAAATGCAACTTGCATAATCACAAAGCTTCCAAGCAAATGATTAAAACCAAGAGAACTTATCTGTATGGTTTCATAAGATAAGTCGTAACATTAATTAAAGTGTTAAAATTTTCAATTAATACCTTCCCATTATCAACCAAACCATTACCTTTCCCAAGCCTCTATAACCAAACCACCTGTTTAGAGGCATGTGAAACCACCGAGTGTGTTGAATTCACATTCAACTAAGGTGTAAAATCCTCGGTCTTTTCTGTTGAAATTTTTTTCTTACAATTAACCATTCCAACAAATGTCTCTTACCACAAGAGAATTCCAGCCTCACCTATTTCTCCAAGTATCCATGAGGACCTGTAACCAACCAATCCATGCCAAACTCCAAATGCAACACAACACTTTCATGAAGTAATGAAACAAATGATTAATGTACCCAATACTTAAGAGAAACACACAAGATCAATGCCAAAGCTCCAATCATGAATCAGGAACATAAACATGACATCCATGATCTAACCATCTCCTCTTAGGAGATCACATGCATCATAAAATACTTATACATCCTAGTCTCAAGAGAACCATGTAATATGCCAAACTCTAAATGCATATCAAGAGTAAACTATGACATCCATAACAAATATACTCTAAGCCAAGAAACCATATCTCTAATCTCATGGAGATAACCTTACCAATGATACATCCAAGTCACTGCCAACAACTCCCACTGAACTGTGATACCGAGTCACGCATGGCATCGTGACTACCATCCTCTCTATGAAATTACTCTAAAACATGAAGCAAAGAGTTATCACAAACAATATTAGCTGAAATAACCAATGCATCATTACTATTATCTGAGGACTCCTCTGTAGAAGAATCAAAAATCTCTTTCTTGTTCTTACAATCCTTCTTCACATGTCTTGGTTTCCCACAATTCCAACACTTTACCTTACTTCATCCTTCTAACTTACCCTTCCCTTGTTTCCCTTAGGCTCCTTTTTCTTAGGCCTACCTTTTACAAACAAGGCATCTTGGATTTCCTCCTTAGATTTCCTCCTCATCTCCTCTGATAGGAGAGTAGGAATAATGTTGTCCATCTTTGGATTTGCACCATTTCCACTAATTGCAACAATTAGATTTTCCCAAGAATTTGGTAAAGAACAAAGCAATAAAATGCACTTATATCCTCATCCTCAAGCTTTACATCTATAGATGCTAACTGACTGAGAATTAAATTGAAAGCATTTAAATGTTGTGCTACTGAATCACCATCTTTCATTTTCAATGAATATAATTTCCTTTTCAGATACAACTTATTGGTGAGACTCTTAGTTTGATAAATATCCCCTATTCTTTTCCATAATTTATATGCACTAGTTTCCATTGAAACATTTAAAAGAACAGCATCAACAAGACATAACCTTATTGTTCCTCTTGCCTTCTTATCTAACTTAGCCCAATCTTCATCTGAAATAGTTGTAGGTGTCTTTGTCTCATTATTAACCGCTAACCACTGATCTCTTTCTTGAAGAAGATCTTCCATTTTTAATTTCCACATTTCATAGTTAGAACCATTGAACCTTTCAATTTCTAACCTTGAATTCATTGTAACAAAACTTAATTCCAAAATTAGTAAATAACAAAAATAATAAAGGCTCCCACTAAGCTAAAAAACCTCCAATCTTTTAAGAGAAAGGTGTCCCAATACTCTACTCAACCTCAGCTCTGATACCACTTGTTGGAAACTTGTAGCCAATTAAAGACAATTTCCACATAACCCATAAAGAAATCTATGCATTTAATTATTCAGAATCCACATGCAAAAGAATAGACAACATACCCATGAAAATATGACACAAGATATACCCTGGGAAAACCCTAAAGAGGGAAAAAACCCAGCCTCCAAGAACATCCATCTCTCATGTATTATTCAGCAATAAAGATTACAATACATCTTTAGAGTCTCCATGAACACCATTGAAGCACCAAGCTCTCTCCAAGCAATCCATGTGAAGAAGCATGCAACCACACATCATGTGCCATGCTTCAAACCCTCACAAATGCTAACCAGAGCTAAACATGCAAAATTGCATCACTTACAATAACTACCTTTGTGGTTGCTTTTATAGAAGCAAGCTCCCACAAAACCACTAAGTGGTATTACACAAAACTATGTGACAATAACTATGAGATTACAAACCATGTCCCCTTATTTAATATTGGGTTCTTTATTTATTATTTTCCCCAATATTAAATAATTACATTTTTACAATTTAACTTATGTCCCAATGTTACATGCAACATTTAGTGGCCCCAAGAATAATTACATTAAATACATAATGCAAGGTGTACAACACACCTTTTCCCAACATTGACCAAGGTACTGATTAGGCTTAACTGATGAGTAATTAGAAGATAATTAGTAGTTAATAAGGATTAGAAGCCAACTTGCAAAAGTTGGAGGATGTTACACATCTTAATCAAGGATTAGGCATGTGCACATCCCTAATGAAGAGATTAGGAGGTGGGTTTGGATTAAGAAAAAGATGTGACATGTGATGAATTAAATAAATATCATATTTATTTAATTCATTTGATGAAAAAGAGGATTAAAAAGATAAGGTATTTAATTATTAACTAAATACCTTAGGGATTTGGCAAAATTAAGGGTATTAATTAAATAATAGTAATATTACTTAATTAATGCAAATAAGAGGATGCTTAGATGAAAAGGGACAAACTTGGACAAATGTAAGTGTCTAAATTTAGGTGTCTACATTAATAATTTTTGTTTATCTATGTGAAAGGTTTAACCACTCTTTTGTATGGGTTTTTTCTTACATAGGGAGAACTGTTTCTTAATTTTTCCTCAACCTCAACCTTTGATGCATTTTAGAATGATTGTCCCAAGGTATTTGAGCTTAAGAATGTTGTGTTTCTTGGGAAGGTGTTTGAGCACATAGAGAATTCATGGTAATTGTTGGTGTATTGTTCCATTGATTTCTCTTTTCATTGGAAAAATTTAGAACTTCATATATTCATCCTTGTAATGATCGAAATGGTAATATTTCTTCTATAGGCATCAACAAAAGCATCACAAACTAATATTGGCTAGTTATCCATACCATACTAGATACATTGATTGTTCAACCACTAGTTAGAAATTGAGATGGGCATTTTTAGCATTGTAAAGGAAATATTCTTGACATAAGTGAATCCATTGATAAAGAAGTAAGCTTTAAGTTCTTTGATCGAGATATATAGCATTTAGGTGCTTGATTTTCCTTCAAATATAAGAATATATAGGTTGACTTAAACTCTGAAGGGATTCAAGTTATGCAAGGTTTAATGGTGCTAGTCCAAGATGATTAATAAATTTGCAAAATTATCCATAGAGTTGTGTTTCTAAGGAAACATTGAGAATTCATTTAACTTTTACTGAGGCCTTTGGTACATAGTTGATAACCATTTTTCTTCAATATTTGTATGGACTTTCATAAACTAAACTTGATGTTTTGAGTCCCCTTAGTTGTTGCACATATGTTTTCACTCACATGAAAGAAGAGATTTATCTCTAATACTAGTTATTTTATTCTCAAGGTGAATTAGTGGATGATCTTGTAGGTTAGCTAGTGTGTAACAATATCTTGAATGTATTAAAGAAAATAAATATGAATAAAAAACATATTCAAGATGTAGAAGGATTCTAGTAGATATGTTGATTCTATTGAAAAATAATAAGGAAAATGTATAAAGAGGTTAGATGAGAATATATACATGGTTGTTCCTAATTTATAGAGTGCACAAAGTACGTATTTAATAAGCAAGATATCAACTAGTCTCCACATAGATGTGAGCAAGTTCCCAATGCATCTGGTGTATTTCTTATGTGGATGAGATGGTTTCAAATATCAAATCTAGATGGTGCTAGTTGTATTGCAAAGGTATGTGGCATAAATGATGTCATGTGTTAGACATTAATGGTTTCAATTGTATGATTATGTTATGTGGCATACATGTAGCCAAGTGGTACACACATATGAACATAGTATGCAAATGTTGATGCCTTATGTGTTACACACGTATGGTTTGACTTGACACCAACATGTGTATCCATGTGTAGGGCCACACTATGTGCGTGAGTATTGATGTGTGGTTGTGTGTGGAAATTATATGTAGAGGTGTGAGGACAATGTTGTGTGCATTGATGAAGTGAATGCACAAGCTATGCTCAAATTAGAGTGCATCCCTCATCTCCTCATTCCATCACTTACCATTTCCACCTGAAAGCCAAACTAGCGGGCTACTTTCTTCTAACATAGTCACCATGAAAACTAGCCAATCAACTTCTTTCCTATCCAAATCCAAATAATGACTTTTCTTAAAACATATGAAATGCCAAGGAAAAATAATCAAATGACAATTTTTTTGTTGAAAATCCTTGAATTATCACTTTATTGAATGTAACATGGCCACCTTTAATAATATGTGCTTTTGTGGCATGAGGTGGCAACACATAAACCCCAAAAACCATGCTCAATATTCCAAATCAACAACTTGATTTAGGAAAAATATCTAGCAATGGATCCAAAAGTGGAACCATTATTTAGGTCCATGAGATCAACAATCTTTGACTACGATGAGGGTGAAAGTACAAAGCTATGTCACACTTTTATAAAGGAAACAACGAACATTGATCCAACTTTTAAACTTGAATCACTAAAGTGACATATATGTTTTGAATTTTGAAATGATGTAAACTAATAAAATATTTATTTTTTAATATATTTTATGTTTGTATTTTTTGAAAAAATAAAAATATTTGAATATAATTTTTTTATAAATTGACACTATAATTTAGTTGCTGATAAAATCTTGAAAAATAAAGTTACATGAAATGTCAATTGTTATATAGTAATTTTTTTTTTCCTTCAATTTTTTGTGTATAACTTGAAACTTTAGTGCATAATTTATTTATTTTTCTAATTTTGATAAATATATATTTTTAAATAAATATTAAAATGTATGTGTATTAAAACATAGTTGTTTTCATTCCATGTCAACTTTCATATTAATTATTTATCTAAAATAGAAAAAAAATATACCATCTTGATATAGATTCTTTTATCTAATGCATCATATTTTTTTCAAATTTTTAAATAAATTTATTATTTTTCATTGACATGTTTTTCAACCTAATGTTTTGTGTTGATAACCTACTTTTAATAAAAATAAAAAGGAAAATATAATTAACAAGTAAACTCTATATATATATATATATTTGAAAACTACTCTTATGGATGTACAAAAGGGTTTGTTGAAACATCAAGTTTTTCAAATAATTTTATTTTTTTGATAAATTGGCCTCAAAATGGTGCTACATATACATTCAGTCAACAATTTTAGTTGGAAAAGTTGTGGACATATCTAACTTAGCTAGAATGAATTTTACTAATAAGATAATATGTTTGACCAAAATTGATTTTTAGTAGAAATACTTAAATTCACTTGTGTTGATAAGTTGGTCAAAAGTGTGACACAACTTTGTACTTTTGCCTATGAGCCCTCATAACTTATCTCAACATAAAATAGAAATTGGTCTATATGCTCGTCATCGAAACAATTTTTCACTAAGTTGACTTTCTAAAAATAATGGTCATTTTTAATCTTTTAGAATGACTCAACTAATAAAACTACTTCTTTGAAGAAGTAGTCAAACTTTCGACTTTCATCCCTCCCTTCTACATACCTTAAACTATAAGCAAAGAGTCTCCATCAACAATCAAATTTGAAATGCCAACTTTTAAGACCCTCTTTAATCCCTCCACCAATATTTAATTTATCATTTCATTAACAATACTATAAAAATATATAAATGAACCCACCCTAAATCATAAATCCATTCACATTTTAAATTATACAATTATCCTTGAAGTTAGAAAGTAAACTTTTGGATTCAGTTGTGTATGTTTTTGTTTTGACGTTTCAGATCGCATTCAATGATCCATCATCACAAAGAGGAAAAATATCCAAAATGTTTTGAATAGTTCCCAAAATTCAATTTGAACCTAAAATCTCCCCCAAAAAAAAAAGTAGACCAAGCAAATATCTTTCCCTCAATTTATTTTCCCTTACCCCATCACTAAGAATACATTTTATAGTTTATGCATTTATATACTCATTTTGAAGATCCATGGTTTTACTTCTTTCCAAGTTTATATTCAGTTTATATACTCTTACTTTTACTCATTCCAATCCAAAGTATTACTTAGATCTAATGGTTTAAGTATAAGTTTCATTTTCACAACTTGTTTCATTTAATTGAAAGTTTAACTTAAGGTTCAGGATTCCCATGTAGACCCACCAAGGCCACTATCACTTTAAAGGATAATGTGGTGGTTTGCTTTCTATACAATGTAACGTGACAAGTGACATGCTTCCCTTTCTCTTGACGTTTGATAAATTAAATATTTAAATGTTCTTAAAGAAAAGAAATCAGAATGATTGGAAAAAAACAATATCAAACTCAAAGTAGATGAACTCGTGAACTATAAGTGGAATCATTTCATTTTCCTATGGATATGACATATAATATAAAAACAAAATGTCAAACATGTGGTAATATAGGTATTAAGATTAATGTTAAAAAATAATAAATAATAATATTTTGTTATAGGTTTAATTTAAGTGAGTTTGAATTTATTTACAATATTTAGTAAGTGAAGATGTGTGTTTCTTAATTGTATTAATCATCAAAGTTTAATTTTTTTAGAGGCATGACTAGATCAAGTTTATTCACAATATAAGTTTCCACAGTATGATAATCAAGTGCTATTATTTATGGATTGAAACTGTGTGAATTTTTATATCAACGCTTCAAATCACACTCCATGATCCATCATCAGGATGATATCCAAGTAAAAAAAGATCATGGGGTGTGATCCGAAACGTTGATACAAAAATTCACACAGTTTCAATCCATAAATAATAGCACTTGTAGATCAAGTTTAATTTTTCAATAATTTTGGTGTATTCGATCACTTTCTTTATAGCATGTAGTTTTCACAGTTCATGATAACATATTGCTGAGATTTCTGACTTGAAACTGTGTGTGATTTTTAGCATCGATGTTTTCTAAGGAGAATAGTCTCTACTACTATAAATATAGTGTATTGCTAGATTTCCGGGTTGAAACTGTGTGTGATTTTTAGCATCAACGTTTCATATCAAAATCACACACAGTTTCAAGCTAGAAATCTCAACAATACACTATATTTATAGTAGTAGAGACTATTCTTCTTAGAAAATGTATGGTCGTCAAATACACATTCATGTCCATCACATCAATTAGAAAAATGCTTAAAATATTTTTGAGGTGTGTTTTTAATAAATTGTTAAAAACACACTAGACTAAATTCTCCATACTCATAAGAGTGAAGGCTATTCTCCATATAAAACATATGGTTATCAAATACACATGCATGTCCATTTTGTCACTTATAGAAATACTAAGAATAATTTTAAAATGTGTTTTATTTACATGACTTTTTTTGACTTATTAGTATATAATTTAAATACATATATGATGACTATACATATAGATTTGATCTTCATAAATATATTTCATATAAAAATAACTTTCATGGTTATACCAACTTAACCGAAAATAACTACTAATGTAAATAAAATTATTCATCATATTATAATTAATCCTCATAAATATATTTCATATTAAAATAACTTTCTTCAGTGATACCAACTTAACTAAAAATAACTACTAATGTAAATAAAAGTATTCATCATATTATAATTAATCCTCATAAATATATTTCATATAAAAATAAATTTCATCAGTTATACCAACTTAACTGAAAATAACTACTAATGTAAAATTATTCATCATATTATAATTTACTTATTAAAATCTAAAATTACAATATTAAAAGAGGGTGTTAGCATGTAAAAGTTTTGTGTACATGAGTTGGTTCCAGCAATACTTTTCTCTCTCCTGCAACATGCTTGCGCATAAAAAACACTTTAAGCTAGCACGCGTTCTTATAGTACACACGATTTCTTTTTCATTATCTTAAAATATAATATAAAAGGAAATGAGTTCCGGCCTTCACACGACAAAGTGATATTTTTATATTGAAAATAAATAAGTCAAAAGTCAATATTTGTATTTAAATATGATATATTTCTTTGGACGTGGGTGCTCTTTTATTAATTTAATTAAGAGCGGTTATATTTCTTTAGGTTTACACTTACTAATGGAAATTAAGTTTGATGTTTGTATGACCTTACATTGCTTTCTTACGGTATGGTTTTAAGCAATCAATTGAATGGTGAAATTAGGGGGATTTTTAAAAAACAAAAAATTATAAATAAAAGTGAAATATAAAAAAAAAATTATTATTTTTTTCTCAAAAAATATATTTTCTATAAAATATTTAAGGATGAATTAAAATGTAATGTGTAATAATATATGAGATTAGAGTTGAGATAATATTAACATAAGATGATTTTTGAAATTTAAGGGAACAAGAATTTAGTTTTAAATGTGATAATAGAGTATATTGGTGAATACTATTTTCAAATTATTCAAATTAGTGTTTTTTTTATTAAATTGTGTTTTAATATGTTTTAGCATAATACTAATTATTTTCTTTTTCTCACCCGTAGGGGACTAGTTTTGCCCTAGCTCGCCCTAGGTACCCAAGATACGGGTTGTTGGGCTAATGGGTTGGGCCACAGGGACACCTCTGTTGTATATATATAAAAAAAAAATCATTTTCTCCTTTTATTTTTATCAATCTATTAGTTTGTTATTTTATTTTCCTTCTTTGATTCTCCTAGTGGACATTTTTCCTTATCTTAATTCCTATTTCGATTCTCGTGCAACCTCTCCCCTTTCCCCATCTCTTTTAAACGCATTTTGGTTTGCAATCGACCATTTTTCTCCTACAACTCTCTTCTTCATTATGATGATGGATCATAGAGTGTGATTTGAAACATTGATGCAAACAAAACATACACAGCTTAATCCAAAAAATTATACTTTTAGCTAAATATTTTGTTTTCATTCTATGTCACTTTCGTACCACATAATGATCTTCACACTTGTAAATTCAAATTTGATCCATAGGTTTGACCCTTGATTGCAAAAAACAAAACAAATGCTTATGATTGTCTAGAATTTGCTCACCTTGCTGTCTAAAAAATTAGTTGTGTTGATGAACACCTTTAAGAGTTTGCTATATGAAGATCTTATTCTTAGTTAAACCCCCAAATTTGAATTAATTGTTTGAACAATGATCAAAGGCATACCAAGTAACCTTGTAACATGCTAAGACTCCCACTAATGATGAAGATGTTGATATTTAAGTTGATGATGCAATGTTCTACTATGGTTCTTTTAGGTAATGATACAAGTAGTTAAAAAGAACTAATGAATGGATAAAATAGAATGGGTTTATCATTTTTTACAACATTGAATATATCACAACTTTTAATGTTTCACACTCAACTCAACATGTAATGGATAATAAACAAGGGGTCAATTTGGGTCTAGGATTAAATTTGAATTTTAAGTTTAGAGATCAATTTTGTGGCTTAGATTTGAACCCATTCATTTCCATACCCACAAATTTGATGTGTTAATTTTTAGATGGACTCTAGAGTTTTTATATGTACAAGGCTAGGGTTAAGTTATTTTGCCAATTTTTACATAGAGACATGCCATTTATATAGTAGTCATTGTATTTGTGACAAATGGATTGAGGCGAGTCAAAAAATGAAGGAAAAAGTGATAGGTGTGCACTTTTCACCCTTACATTTTCCCCTACTTTGACTATTATTAAGTAGTCAACATGAAAGTAAATAACACACTTCCACAAAAAAAGTATATATATATATATATATGGATGATGATTATGGAGCAAACACTCCATATTGAAACTCACAAAAATAAACTTCAATAAGAGTAAAATTTTAAAGTTGTGTTCCACTTTAGCACAACTTGGGGGTTTAGTCAAAACAATTTTTCCCAAAATACTTCTGGTAGAAATGCTAGCATACATTGTGGCATCTACATGAGTTTCAATATTCTAAGTGAAAGAGTTTTGGTCAAAACTCTTTTGGCCATAAAAATTTAGGTTCCAACCATATGTACAGGTAGGTTTTAGAAAATGATTACATATGGAACGATTTTTCCCAAATTTGTGTGGCACCAATTTTCTTACATTCTTTCATTTTTTTTGAAAACCTTCTTCTATTACATTTTCTCATGTCACATACATTTTCTAGAAAATACCTCACCATCCATTGGCTAAAAGGAATTAAAATAATCTAGGATGGAAGAATTAGATGTAACAAAGCATAGGGATGCATCAAGATCTATAATGCATGCATGCATATACTCCACAACATTTGGGCCTATGAGAATCTAGGTAAATCATCTAGCAATACTACACAAGATAAATAAGGATGTGTGGGTAGGTATGAAAGAGAAAACATAATGGAAGCCTAAACACTAATAATATAAGTAAATTAACACACAAATGAAGGTAAAGCCAAACCTTAATTAAATATAAAATGAAAGATGAAAAATTAAAAATAACATCTTTGAAATTCTAAAGTAAGAATGATAAATTGTAAGGACAATCCCTTGTGGGTGTGAGCAATATTGAGTTTGCCAAGAACGTAAGGAATTATAGCCACACCACATAAAATATCTAGGGATGAATTAAAATGCAATGTGTAGTGCACCTAGATATTAGAGTTAATAGAATAATGTAATACATGTTTTCAAAATGACAAAGGAGGGAACAATGACTTAAATTCAAATGTGACAATGGATTACTTTGTTGAAGATTATGGTAAGATAATCCAAATCATATCAGATTTGATTCTAGTATGTTCTAACATATTGCTAATTATTTTGTTCTTTATACTCAATCACTTCCACACCACATATATGATCTTCACACCTCTAAAGTCAAACCTATTATATAGATTAGACCCTTGGTTCTACAAATGATTAGTGCACTTATGATTACTTATTATATGCCCACTTTAATATATGAAACATGTATCTAAAAGAAAATAGTCACTACAAGTTGAGTTTAGACTCTTGGGATGTGTGAGATTATATTTAAGTTATTTGATACAAAACATGTCACTTGTGTGTGCACTATTCACTACATTTGGAACAAATAGATCAAAGTTTTTTTACAAGTATAAACTAATCATATGCATAAGACACAATATTAAACAAAGATAATCATAAAATTATTGTTTAACAAATAAAATTGACAATCAAATTTACCGTCCATCTATTAGAAAACAATTACTTAAATAATAAGCATTGAATATCAACATATTATCTATATATTTATTTAACATTATACACTATTAAATTAACTTTTATAACAATTTAAAAAAAATTCCAATATTTTATTTCCAATATTTAAATCACATATAAAACCTATTTCGAAGGTCCTAAATGCAAAGTAGATAATGCTAATCCTTTTTATATGAAATTATTGTTTTTTAAATTTGTATTACCATCAACACCTGTCATCTTTAATTTTAGAAATTCAAAAAATTATTTGATCCCTTACCGTCCTTAATATTATAATGTAAAAGATCCCATCCAGCATCAGTACCATAATCATCCTTTGAATAAATTTTAAAAATAAAAAAATAAAAAATAAAAAAAGCCAGAAAAGCCTGTTTACACGGCAAAAGATTTGCCTGCCAAATGGGCGTTGGCTAAAGAAGACCATGACTTTTGTGCTCAAAATCACATTCTGACAGTGTGAATTTGACTTTACCAGTACATCCAAAACAACAGTGAAACATATATGGAATTGCCGTGGCATTTTCCCTGGAAAGAACCAGCTTATTCAGTCTGCATTCAGACTATGATGTATTGCTCCATGGTTTTGCTATAGAAATGCCAAGAAAGGATAGCCGTATAAAAATTGGAAATCTTTTGCCGTTTCCCTTACCCCAAAGTCTCTTGAATCAGTGTTGCTGTTAGATCACAACAATGGAGGTAAGCATGGAGAAATCAAAATCGCGCAATAGCAGGATTTGGGAACTAGTTGATTTTGTGCTGCGATTGGCTGCCATAGCAGCTACTCTTGTAGCCGCCATTGTTATGGGAAGAAACAAGGAGACTCTTGTTACTCCCATTGGCTCTATTGCTGCCAAATACTACTACTCGCCCGCTAATGTGTAATTTTCTCTCTGTTTTTCTCCTCACAATCGCAATTTTTTTAAAAAAATTCAGACTTGTTTAGCTGTAATTTACTGTGTTTTTTATGGCAGTTTTTTCGTGATAGCAAATGCAATCGCCTGTGTGTATGCGGTTTTTGCCATAAATAATACCGTTGCCAATATCGTGACCTCACGCTCGCCCGCCTTCTCGAAACTCCTCCGGTCTTTCTTCGATCTGGTAATGTTTTCAATGTGCTGACTTGCAATATTTTTCTCTGATCAACTGGTTAGGGTTTAACCTTTTCCTAATAATATATTTAGCAAATTCAAAATGTTAGAATAGTTAAAAGCATGGAGTTTCTTCACAGATTTCGATTTGACTGTGATATAAGGTTAGAATAGTGTTAAGACTGAAACCTGGATGGCTGAGTTTTGATTCCAACTAAGCGCAAAAACATTACTCTACCAAAGCCCGAGTTTTCTGTTCTTCTGACTCAAACTCTGAAACAGAGCTCTGCCAAAATTCAGAATTTTATTTTATTTTTCAAGCAAACTAAAATATATAAAAAAAAACGTTTTTTTATGGTTTTTTCAGCTTCGTTCTTGTTCAAGGCTATTGTAGCCGATCCTAATTGCCATTGATCATTTAATTGTGTGAACGTTAAGAACAGCCATCGTGCAATCATCCATGGAAGTTAATGTTTTGGGGGTGGAAATGAATGCAGATAATGGTGGCCCTTCTGTCGGCGAGCGTAGGGGCGGCAATGGCCGTGGGGTACATTGCTCGGAAAGGCAATTCTCACGCTTTCTGGAACTCAATTTGCGGTCTGTATGGTCGTTTCTGTCACCAGGGACTCATTTCTATAGCAGCATCGTTGGTAGCAACGGTCCTCTTCGTCTTGCTCACCACTTTCTCCATTTACTCACTCTACAAGCGTAGCAACGGCTGAGCTTTTCTTCTTCCACCTACTGAAACCATGTCACACTCTCTTTTATATACCATTAAGAAAGCCTGCAACATGGGTATATTCGGGAGCTATGTATTGTCTCGGTTTTAAAATGATTTAGGGTTTCTTCCTGCCATGCATTTACAAATCTCCATGAACTATTCCTAAAATTCCAATGTGTACTATCCTCGTTTTATTTGTTTATAAATGAAAAGCAATGCTCTGAAACAGAGTTATTTGGTTCTGCCTTGCATTCTGATTTTGTATTTCCCAATCTTTGATGTACACAAAATTAACATTTTTTTCTCAAAATTCCTGTTATTGTTCTGACAATCAACTGTAAAAATCTCATGTACAGCAGACACGTTTAAACGTATGATCTCCATTCTTCTGGCGTGAAGAGATTTGTGCAACAGTGCAAGAAACGATGAGATAATGTCAAGTGAAATAAAAAAATGTATTAGTGAGCGGCCATTAATTCAACTGGTCTCATGGCAAATCTCAATGAAATGTTTATGGATTTTAGGGATAAGTATTATTGAGTGTAGGTCTGGATAGCATGAGAGTGAGATCGAATTTCAGATGAATTTGACAGAATGAATATCTTTTAATCTTTGATTTTTTAAGATTTTTAATTGAAGAAGTTTCAATTTAAAGAGTGTACTCTTATATTAAATAAAAGTTCTTTGTGAATGACTAAATTTGAATTTAAATTTCACTAATTTTTCCCTATGAAGCAAGAAGCAATACTGTCATGAAAACTTTTCCTTTATAATTTTCTCTTTCGGCCATCAGAAAATTGTATTTTAGTCCCAAAATACGGTGTATATACAGGCAAACCGACATCAAATTAAACCTGTCACCGATCTTGTACAAGGAATAATCAGTAGGAAACATTTTCAGAACTCTGTACAGAATCACGGTTCAAATACATTGAATGGTCTAATCACCTTTTTTTTTGAAATTATGGGGAGGGACCACTGGAGTGGTACTCATGTTACAGCTGAGTCCTAAACATGGATGATTTTGTCTTGTTTTCTCTAAGTTAGCTAGGTAGAATTTCGAATCACTTATGGTACATTTTATAAAGGTTTGCATAAAGCAGAGATAATGCTAGCAATGCACAAACTTAAGGAATCTTCTTCCAACTCAATGATAATAACAGAAGTATCCTTTATTCTTCCACTGAAATTTAAATGTCCGATCTAAAGTTTCTACGAAAAGTTTAAAGTGAATTGGTTGGTATCTTTTTGTACATTAATTTTTGTACAATTGGTTAAGTGAATTGGTTGGTATCTTTTTGTACATTAATTTTTGTACAATTGGTTTGGTAGGGTATATATATAATGTGATGATGATTTTTTTATAAATATAATGGTTGGTTGGTTGGAAATAGATTCGGGAAAAAAAAGTTCTTTTATACAAATTTGTTACAATAAAAGTAGTTTTTATTAAAATTATAGTTTTCTTACAAGTTTTTAAAAAAATTCCCTTCTAACAAGCTGTCACAATAAAGTGACACTTCCACTAATATAATAGTTCACTAGATATTGACACTTAAAAAAATTTCCTTCCTACAAACTTGATTGGAGATAAATTGAAACCCCCTTCCAACAAGCTTGCCACAATGGAAGCAACCCTCTTATTGACATAATAGTTGATTGGTTGTATATGAATTAAAAAAAAAAATCCTTCTTCCAAGCTTATCTTGATTGTTGTGGTTAGCTCACTTGGCCTCAAATACCATTTTAGGTAGTCTAGGTCGTAGAATCAACTCTTGATCGCTAAGCTCCGCATGGCTAGGCTAAACTCTCCTCCTTTCGGTAAAAAGAAAAAAACTTATCATAATAAAAAGGACCCTTAGATAAATTGATAAAAAAAAAACTGGCAAATGCAAGTTAAAATTTTTAAATAAAAACTTTTTTTTTTTAAATGTCTAATGTAACTTACTTTTTTTCAAAGAATTTACCAAATTCCCTTCTTAATATCTTTCCCACAAACTTCTAAAAATATTAAAGAAAAATCATGTTCCTACAAACTTCCAAAAAAATTATCTTTCCTAGACGCTTCTAAAAATATTTAAAAAATCCCCTTCCTACAAGCTTCTATATAAATGTTTTCTCTTTAAGTTGGATAAAGCTCGTGGTTAAAAAATTACCCTTCCCACAAGCTTCTTAAGAATTGAGAAAAATACCTCTTTCATACATACTAGAAACACTTTTCCCTTAAGTTTGATATGCATTTGGTTGGAAAAAATCTAAATTCTCCTTTTTACAAGCTTGTAAAAAATGTTTTTGTAGACAAGCTTATTAAAAATAAAATAAAAAATATTTTTCCTACAAGCTTCTAAATTTTTTTGTATCCTTAAGTCTAATATGCCTAATATGACAAAACAAATTCTAAAAAAATATTCTTCCTACAAGTTAAGAAAAAATTCATTCCCACACCCTTCAAGAAAATATTTAAAAAATAAAAATCTTCTTCCCACATATTCTAAAAAAGTGTCATTCTATCATAACCCATTTTGAGTGACTAGAAAAAGTAACGACAAATTTTATTTGACTTCATTTTATGTTTGAGATATGCATTGTATTTGCTGTGAAATGATGTGTTGGACATGACAAGGTCTTTGTTTGGAGAGGACATCACATATATACAAAAGTACCTAATGTAACTTAAATTTTTTCAAAGAAAACCAAATCCTCTTCTTAATATCTTTCCCACAAACTTCTAAAAATATTAAAGAAAAATCCTCTTCCTACAAACTTCCAAAAAAATATCTTTCCTGCATGCTTCTAAAAATACTAAAAATAAATCCCCTTCCTACAAGCTTCTAAATAAATGGTTTTCTCTTCAAGTTGGATAAAACTTGTGGTTAAAAAAATCCCCTTTCCACAAACTTCTTGAGAATTGAGAAAAAATCCCCCTTCATACATACTAGAAATGCTTTTCCCTAAGTTTGATATGGCTTTGGCTGGCAAAATTCTAAAATCTCATTTTTACAAGCATCTAAAAAGATATCTTTGTAGACAAGCTTATTAAAAAATAAAATAAAGAATATTTTTCCTATAGGCTTCTAAAAATGTCTTTCTCCTTAAGTCTAATATATTTAATATGACAAAAAAAATCTCGTCAAGTTTCATTCTATCACAACCCATTTTGAGTGACTAGAAAAAGTAACGACAAATTTGATTTGACTTCATTTTATATTTTGAAATATGCATTGTATTTGTTGTGTAATGATGTACTAGATATGATAGGGTATTTGTTTGGAGAAGACATCACATATATCCTTTTTAATTTTAGGATTATAATTTATATTTTAGAAATTGATTGAGTGTTGATTTCATCTTTTTTTATTAAGCTCATATGTTACTAATATCTAATTTATTAATTATTGTACATACATGTTTTTAATACTTGTTAAGTGTGTGGGAGCACACTATGGCTAGTTTAACATGATGATTTTAATTGGAAGACATGAAATCATTTCTTTATGATAGAGAATATTAGGATACATAGTTTATGTGATAGCGTTATCTCACAATAGTGTGGAACACTAAAATCAACATTTTAAATCAAGTTTTCACTTTATGTCACTTAGAGCAAGAAAACCATTAATAATATGAAGATAATATGAAGTTGTAATTTTTTTAATTTTGTGCATAGATTCTGAATATGTTTTTAGAAAAAATTAAAAATGATGTCTTTTTTTAAGCATTTCGTAATAACTTACTTTTTTATACTTTATAATATGTTAATGATTGGTATTTATTTTATAATGCATCTCTTTTTTGTAATGGAATAAATTCATATTTTTTTCAACATAGATCATTAACATTGATATCTAGTGCATGCAAGTTTTTTTAGTATTTTATGTTAAAGATTTTATTTATTATTAATGTTTAAATTTAGAGTAATCTTATTCATGAATGCATATTTTTTTGTATGTATCTAAATTAAATAATTTTATTGAAACAAGGGCATCAATATAAATTGTACATAGAGTTAATTTTTTTAAAATTTCCACATACATCAAACATAGATCTTTATATTTGATAAAAGAACCTACATTAATTATATATATGTACACACACACACAGACATACTTTAATTTACTTTACTTTTGGAAAGCTAATTAAAGGGCTATGATCTTATAAAATTTCATATAATGGTCACTTTGTTTGATGGTTCAAACCATGCTTTCAAACATAAATTTCTTCTTAAAACTCTACAAGCAATAGGAGGATGACATAAAAAATAATTAAAAGGTATTACTTTCATTTGAAGGAAAAAAAATAAAAATATTTTGAAATACAAAAATAAATTAAAAAAGAGCAAGTTCGTTAAAGGTTTCTACCTTCATTCAAACCCCCTTTCATTTGAAGGTCATGATTATATCATCTTCAATGGAAGGTCCTTCATTCAAAGGTATATTGTTCATTCCAAGGTGTTTTGCAATTTTTCTACCTTAGACTCATTTTTTGTCCTATCCCACAACTCAAACACACTATTGTGTGATCACTCAAATACGTTATTATTTTCATGCTTTAATCGCGCTTTCATTTTTGTCCTATCATGGTTTTGGGATTCAATTCTACTGAAAGATGGAGGGGGTCATTTCAATTATTAATGTCGTGTGGTTTGTCATAAGGGCTAATAAACTTGTCATTTTGTAGCTTTATAGGGATATTTGCTTTATTATGGGGTATGTGCAAGATCATGATGGGCCAAAAAGTGGCGATATGATGGGTATGTGTAGGGTATGTGGTTGACGACTTTTTTTTAACCCAAAATTGATGAAACGAAAAGGATTTTTAAAGGAGATTCTCATCTTTCCACTAATATAAATTATGTTTTACTTTGAATTTAATAAATAATTATTATTCATTTTCTATTTGAATTACGACTAAAGTCCTGATTGATAGGCTGATTGAAAAACATCTATATTTTTCAAACGATATCACATTTTTTTGAATCTGAAACATGTGTCATATTCTATGCTTCGCTATACTATGTATTTTAAAAAATGAATTTCATGAAGTTTTGACCAAAGTTAAAGATTCGAGACATATGAGTTTTATATTTTTTTTAAAAGTTGTAATAAAAAATCATAATTAATCTCATTTACTTGGAAAAAATTACCAAAAAAATATGCATTACGTAGGGACATGGGTCCTCTTTCTTATATCTAAAATATTATTAAAAAATATTATCATTTTACTGTGGTTATGGTGGTCAGACAAGCACCTACTTATTTTTTCCCTAAAATTTAAGTACTACTGCATTGAAATTTTAAATTTTCACCAAATATATATATATATATATATATATATATATAAAGCTAGTAGTTTAGAAACTACATTCAATTTGCTACAGATTCTATTCTTACATATTTTTGAAATAATATAAATAACTTATTCAAATTTTTTATGTCAAGTTGTCTAACTCTAATTTTTCTAATTTTTTCGCCACTTAAGGGCCTGTTTTTTCCATGGTGATCTTGCACATACCCTATGTCTCTTTTTATTTATAATTCCTAAGGTTGTGATCTAAGACTCAAAATCTATGCACATAAGTGCTTCCTATGTTTTGAATTTGATTTTAATTATGTTTTTCCTTTAGAGTTCAATGACCCCATGCCATGGTGGTGGAGGACTTAGTGTTGAGGGTACATCCCTCACCTACAAGCATTGAATGTAGAAATTATAGTGAAGGTTCTCAAAATGAAAAATTATGGGTTTTTTTATAAAGTGTTTTCTCTTCTTAGGGAGTAGGTATTCAAAGGATTTTCTTGGCTATTTAGTAAGAAACCATTATGAGATGTAGTAATTAGAGGTGGAGATATAGAAGGAAGAAGGAAATGATCAATAGATGGAGAGGGACCAACGAAAGAAGGAAACAAAGTGGATTTTTCTAAGGTTGAGATTTTAGTAAGCAATTTTCTATTTTGGCCTTGAAATTCTTTTGTTTTACTCTCTTCACTATGAAGTGGATTGGTCTTGTTTTATGTACATTGTGAAATTGATTATAATATAGCTTTCTTGACTCTTAAGTAAATGAATAGGTCTATCTCATTTTGGAATTTCATTAGGTGCTTAATGTTTCTATGTAATCACAGTGCGAGCTAGGGCGCGTGCCCTAACTCTCTGGCGTTGCTTTCGATTACTTTCGGGCGTTCATGCGATCTCGCGATATCAAGGGGGGGTGTGTCTATTTTTTTGGGGGTGCGTAGGTCTTTTGGTGGGCGACCACTGCTTGGCTCGTGGGCAGGCTTTGTCCCTGTGTCTTCTGGTTGCGTGTGGCGTTTCTCTCTGCGGGAGGAGTGCTGTGTTTTGAGCTCGAGGGTCTTTGGCCTCGGCTCTATCTTTCTTGGGGTGGCTGTGCTCTCGGTCCATGGAGAATCGGGATTGTTTTTTGGCTCAGGTTTCTTCCGGAGATTTGGAGATGGTGGAGCCGTCTTCTTCAATGCATGCCAATGTAAAGGAGCAGTTGGGTAAACCGCAATCTGGGGATGGAATACCCTCTACAACAGGGATGTTTCGGTTGAAGAAAGTAAATGGCTGTCTTGAGAGATCTGAAGATCGTCCTATTCTGATTATTCAACCGGAGCAAGTCTCGGAGGATGTTGATTATTGGTGTAATCATGCCCTTATTTGCAAATTTCTGGGCCTTCGCCTTTCTCTACCTGTGTTGGAATCTTGGGCCCGTCGGGTTTGGAACCCTGAAGGGGATATGGAGATTATTTTGGTCACAATAATATTTTTCTCGTTATCTTTTTCAAATTCTGTATGGATAGGAATGCGCCTTTAGCCCATATTTCTTTTAAATCAAGTTGGGCTCTCATCAAGCTCATATTACGGGCTTCAACTCCTATTGGCAGGACCCCTGGTTCCCTCGTGGATTCTGCTGTCGAGGCTTCCTTTGGAGTTCTGGAGGGAAGATATTCTTCACTCAATTTCTCTGCTTCTTGGAAAACCTGTGGGATCAGCTTCACAAACCCAAGATCGTAAGGTAATTTCTTTTGCTCGCATCTGTGTGGAAATAGATTTAAATAATCCATTACCAGATTCTATGGAAATTCGCATGGGATCTTCTTCTTGGATCCAACAGCTGGATTACAAGACCCTACCCTTTAGATGTAGAATTTGTCATGAATACGGTCATTTGCACCGCAAATGTCCTAGATTTAAATCATCCCCCCTGGCTGCCCCTGGACCTCCTAGGGGGGACAAGGGAAAGGCTCCGATGTCTAATGAACCTATGGATAATGAGGGTTTTATTCCGGTTAAGCCCCGTAATAAAGGCAAAGGAAAAAAGAGATCCTGGCTGGATAGACAGAATGAAGATACTTTTAACAGGTTTGAAGTTCTT